>JAFFSR010000324.1:0-5000 GCA_017163975.1 Anastatus disparis
GAGAGGGTTCTAGATAAACTAGCAAACCTCTAAAATTACGCGATCCTCATGCCTGTCTAATGATAGCAAAAAAATGCAGTCACTGGACGTGCAAGAGATTCTCCAATCATCACTCACGGCGTTTGTTCCACCCCGGAAACTGTTTATCACATTACTTCAGGGTGGCACCGCGTTCTAAGTCTTTGGACCTTTTCCTTCTGACTTCTTCTGTAAATATACAGATTTCCAATAATATAGATCTATGCCTAATAAGCAACATGATTTAAAAGGCTATCTTCTGCCTGGCGATCGGCTCTGTAAAGGGGAGCATAAATCGATCGCATATATATGGTACGGTATGGACTGGCTCTGTAAAGGAGCAAAAATCAGTCCATAATTTTCTCTTCAGTCTTGATTCTCCTGTTCTAAGATGGATCTTATGCCTCTTGTGGGGCTATCCTCTCTACCGCGTCTGACTCATACTAACATTCAATCTCGCGCTTATTTACAACGACACTCATTCATACCACAGCCTAAAGCTGGCGCTTTTGCTGCTATCTCAAACATTTCCTGGGTGCACGATTCGTTCTCGTCCTTAGGACGAGTCCTCGTCGTCACCCTCCGCACCCGAATCTATGGGACCGGCTACTGCCTCTAGGTTATGGTGAGGTATAAGCCTGACTCCCCGCTCCTCATTCGCACTTAGTTCGATTGCCCTATCTAAGAACGGTTTCTTCTTTCTTAGGACGCTTTCGACAAATAGTGCCATAGCGTCCCACTTTTCTTTGGCCGACAACATTTCACTGATAATGTTATCTGGCGTTAACGCTTCGAATATCCTCTCAACCTGGCGTCTTTCTTCGTTCCACTGATGGCAGACGAAAAACGTATGATACGCATCGTCGCGATCCGCGAAACAGAAGATGCAGCCCGGGCTCTGGGTCTTTCCCATTTTACTGAGATAAGCGCAGAAATACCCGTGGTTACTAAGGAACTGGGTGAGGTAATAGTTGACCTCCCCGTATCTTCTATCGACCCATGGAGCCAGCTCCCTAATGAGCACGTGTGTCCATCGGCCTTTCACCATCTGATTCCATGTTTTTTGCCAGGTTTCCATGGTCACCTGTCTTTCTTCTTTCTGAACGATTGCAGTTCCATCTTCTGTTTTCTTCCGTTCGTAGGTTCGCTTGCGTTCCATCGCCTGTAATTCGATCGGGATGATTCCTGCGATGACTAGCACCGCGGGTCCCGAGACAGTGCGATAGGCGCTGGTGACTCTAAGAGCCCCGCTCCTTTGAACAGAAGATAGTACGCTTCGGTGCGTCTCTTTTCTCATTTGGTTAGCCCATATTTCAGAGCCGTACAATAAGATGGACGTCGTGACTGTCATTAAAAGTCGTCGTTTGCTTGATTTCGGGCAGCTGGTATTGGCCATAAGACGACTTAACTGCAACGTTTTCTTTATCGCTTTATTAGCGACGTGTTTTAGGTGCGTCAAAAAAGTTAGTTTTGCATCTAGCTTTATGCCGAGATACGTCACCTCACTTCTTGTCTGCACCACGTTTGTGCCTACTGTCGCGGGAAACTCGATGTTGATGTGTTTCCAAGTTAAGGGCACGATTTCTGTTTTGGCCATCGCTATTTCGAGACCATGCTTCACCATCCACTCGGAAATTCTTCTCATCGCCGTGTTTAGTATGTGCTGGGCAATGTTTTCGTTTTTCGCGGAGATGACTAGAGCGACATCATCAGCGTACGCAAACATTTTCACCCCATCCGGCATTGCAAGTCTGAGTAATGCATCGAACAGGATGTTCCAGTAGTCTGGGCCGAAGATCGAGCCCTGTGCCACGCCTGCGCTAAGGTCTTTTTCACGCCAGCCTTCTTCTGTTTCATAGCGGAGGATACGGTTTCTCAGATAGTCTCGTATCACTCGCATAAGGTATTCTGGTACATTAAACTCTTTCAACGCAGCAAGGAGGTCAGGCCATTTTGCTGAGTTGAAAGCGTTTTCGTATCCAGCATGACTAGAAACGCAATAAGACGGGAATGATGGTTCCCAGTCCATCCTTCTTTGCTACCTTTACTACTTCTTCAACTGCATTTTACGGTAGACCGCTTTTTCCTGAAGCCGTACTGGTTGTCAGCGAGATCGCCAGCCGCCTGTACAGCTCCTTGTAATCGCGGTTTAAGCAGCCTCTCGTATAGCTTCCCTGCTTCGTCCAACATGCAGAGTGGCCTGTGGGACGATGGATGCCGGGGATCACCTCCCTTTCCTTTGTTGATCAGCACAAGACGCGCAATCTTCCAGGGAGTGCTAAACACACCCGTCTGGAGGCACGCGTTGTACATGTTCAACAAGAGAGATGGCGCTTTCACCGCTATGCATTTAAGGACCTCGGATGGTATTCCGTCAGGCTCAGGTGCCTTATTGTTCTTCATCATTCTTGCAGCTATCTGTAGCTCTCCGCTTGTAAAGAGCGGGATCTCTTCTGGTTCTCCTGTATTCTCCTGTTCTTCGAGTGGTGGATGCGTAGGGAACAAGTGGTTTACGATGTTCGCCATGGTCTCTTCTTCGAATGGCAACGTGGGGGCGGCGTTAAGCTTCTTGGTCACGATCTTGTAGGCCAAGCCCCACACCTCTCTGTTGACGTCTTCGCTCAGGTCTTTCCAGCATTGTGCTTTGCTTCGATTGATCTTCTTACGAAGCTTTTTATGCACGTCTCTGTATTGCGCAGACAAAAGATCTGCTGCTGGTGAGTTCTTCTTTCTTGCTCTCTGTGATGATCTTCTGAGACTAAGAGCTTCTGACCTCGTTCTAGCGATTTCGTCATTCCACCAATACGCTGGACGCTTATGATGTCGCGATCCCTTGCGCGGCATAGATGCATCACAGGCTCTGTGAATGAGACTCATCGTCTCTTTTACGAGAACCTCTGCAGCGTCGGCGTTTCCGGTGGCAGTTGTCGCGTCCGGTAGATAGTCTGATCCTTGCTGCAGTACTTGGACAAGTTTCTCAGAGTCCAGCTTGGCAACGTTCCATCTGACTGGTCTAGCGACATTTCGCCTCGATGATTGGGATCCATCATGGATTTGAAATGTGATGTACTGGTGGTCACTTCCATTGTATGTCTCCAGCACCTTCCAATCTGACACTTTACGTGAAAGATTTTCTGATGCGAAGGATACGTCAGGAATCGTACCGCTAGCTCCTCGTCTGAATGTTGGAGTGCTTCCGGTGTTTAGCACTGTTAGGCCGAGTCTGTCTGCCATCTCCATGATGTATCCTCCTCTGCTGTCCTGCAGTGGCATTCCCCACTCTAACGCTTTCGCGTTAAAGTCTCCTGCGACGACGACGTCACCTTCCATTCTTCGGACAGAGTCTTCCAGCAGATCCAGACGGCGCCTAAACGTGTCTGCTGTTGAGTTTGGTGTAAAATAACAGCTCACGTATGTAACGTTTCTGCTTTTAACCCATACGAAGCCTTCTTCAGCTCCATTTGCGTCTTCTCTGATGGTCTTTGGGTCTACGTAAATCGCAGCAGTGCCAAGCTTGTCTCTAAACCAGGTCTTAACGGTCCAGTTTGTGTACTGCTCGCTTATGAAGAGCACATCAGCCTTTGTTTCGAATTCGATTTGAGTCAAAAGGCTGTTGGCTAGGTCGCTTCTGTGTAAGTTGGCTTGGAGGACCGTTACGCGGCCCATCATTAGCGCTTTTTGATTCGGTTCAGTGTCTCGCGAAAGACTCTGCACTGACCTGACCCAGGGATGTGTTTCCGCTCTGCTGGGTCTACTTCGCGCTCAGTACATAGTATGCACTGAGTATCAGTAGCCTTGCAGGCCGATCCCTTATGGCCGTCTTTGCCACATTTGTAGCACATCTTGCTACGGTCTGGTCCTCGGCAGTCACGCGCCTGGTGACCGTAGTTCAGGCACCTAAAACAGCGCTGAACCCTTTGCCAACTTCTGATTCGGCAGCTGGTGTAACCGATCTTTATCCTAGTTCTAGAGAGCAGGAACGCCGCTTGGTCTTGTTCCATCTCTACAATGGCCAAGCGGAGCTCTCTGCTGTTGGGGTTGGTCAGTGAGACGCTAAACTCCCCTACTTCCTGTTGGCCTTCGGTTAAAGCAGCTTTTACAGCGGCCTCTACTTCTTCTGCTGAAGCTAGACAGTCGATGTCTCTGATCTCGACCGTTTCTTTGGGGCACATCTCCTTGACGTTGCCCGTTTCGCCCACCGTCCTCTTAAGGAAAGCACTAAAGGTCTCTAAACCCTTAGTTGAGCCCAACTCGATCAGGACATCTCCGGCCCTGGTTTTCCTTATTCCTCTAATGTTGGTCGTTGGACTCTCAGCGATTAAATCCTGCCTGATGCTCTGCAGGACGTCGCTGTAGGTTTTTCCCTCTTCTGGTTTTATGAGGACGGCGGCAGACCTCTTTTTTGTCTTCCTCCTCCTTTTCTTCTTCTATTTCAACAGCTGCTGGGCAGGCTGCTGTGTCTCGATGGCCGATGTTCTGGCCGCTGGTGGACTGTTGCTGTTGTTCTTGGGCTGCTGCGGCTGCTGCTGCCGTTTTTGCTGTTGTTGTCGCTGGTGCTGCTGTTGTTGTTTCTGCTGCTGTTGACGCTGCTGCTGCTGTTGTTGTTGTTGCTGCTGCTGCGTTGCGTTCTGGACTAGATTTTTGTAGCCGTCTTCTTCTTTCTATTTTGGACGACCTCGAACGGATCATCCAGACTCTCAGGGCGGTTCTTTTTTAATGCTTGCGATTCAGCATTGCTGCCAGAATCGAGCGAGGCATCCTCTAAAGTCCGCTTGGCTGAGGAGCTTGCTTCAAGCGTCTCGGTCACCTCCATCTGTTCAGTGACCGTTCTCGCCTGAAGCAAGAGGAGATGCTCCGTTTTAAGGGCATCCACATGATCGATAAGCTCTGGTAGATTATTCTTAACATCTTTATGAATGTTAGGCATCGACCTAAGAGCTTCTCTGAAGAGCGCAAAGATCTCATTCATCCTCTGAGATCTT
>JAFFSR010000324.1:1810000-2070000 GCA_017163975.1 Anastatus disparis
ATAATAAATTTTCCATCAGTCGTATTTGTTTGCACGCTTCCTTCTCCCTTAGATTTAAGATTTGCGCTGCAGTCTTTATTTGCGCATTAGACTCCGTCCAGTTGGTTAATAAATGTCTTGAAATCAACTTTGAATTTGTCGAACGTTCTGTCGCACCATTGTCAGCACTCGGTTCATTAGTCTTTTTGTTTCTAGATTCTAATTGGTTTAAAACTGCCTCCTTTTTGATATTTTCCTCTGTTATATTTTACATAATTTTCTTGTCTCCTTTTATTGACAGATTTTGCTCGTATTTAATTGACATTATTAATTAGATTAGCTATCTTACTTGTGAATGCTGTCCGACCTGTACTTTCTTTACTTTTATTATTATAATATTTTGATTCATACCTTTTTCTGTTTTTCTGTCTCGAGTGTCCCTGACACTTTGGACATGTTGAGATCACATGGTCACGGGTAAATCTCTGACAAAAGTAACACTTCTTTATGCTATTTCCCTGTCGTGGGCAGTCGCTGGCACAGTACCCATAACTGTCGCATTCGAAACATCGCACTTTCTGTATCGCTCTTGATTTGACCATCATAGCTGTCGTTTAATGGCTTTCAACCTGCATAATAAGTAACTTTAATTTATCATAAGATAACCTTTTCACCATAACAATTTCTGTCATAAAATTTATTCCTTCTACTTGATGTACTTTGCTTATGATAGCATTATAAAAGAAATCTCTTTCGTCTTCTTCAGGCAACGATTTAACTTTTGGCATGTTATTATAACTTCTTACTATTTCTTCAAATCTGTCTATAAAATTAACTGCCTTTTCTTTCGCTGGATTATACTGTATGTTGTATTTTTTTTTTTTTTTTTTTTTTTTAATACTAGATGAAGTTACATTTACATACCTCGCTTCAATTTAATTATTTCGCTTTAATTTCTTTAATTCTGTTCAACAATTCAACTAAATCTTTAATTTTCATAACTCTAGCATGATAGTCTTTATCTATTCTATTTATTAAAATGTCACGAACTTTCATTTGCTACAATAGTACTATCTACAACATACAATAAGTCCAGCGAACTTAATTCAGACATAAAATAATCCAAAGTTTTCAAATGTGATTTGAGTCGTTAATTTATAATAGCGTTTTACTGGTCCGTCTTTTCTAGTTAGTCCGGTTTTAATAATTTCTGTCAATTGTTTAAAAACGTCTAAAATACTGTCATTTTCTTTATTAAGTCTTTTATCAACCTTTATTTGTATTAAACTCGATATTTTCAATTTATTTACCAGTCCTAAGTATTCGTCCAAGACTGTCGAGTTCCCGGAACGTTCTGCGTTAAGTGTATAATTTTCAAAATCATTGTTTACCTTATATGTCGTTTTGCTGTCTTTAGATTTATCTGTTCTTTCTGACTCGTTACCTGTAGTAATCCTCCTTTCCCTGTTCAAATTTCTCCCTCATTGCGTTCAGAGCCTGGCCGTCAAAGACCCACATGGCGCTTCTCTCCTTCACCATCAAAGCCATCAAATCGTCATCTCCTTTCTGCTCTATTCTTCTTTTCTTCGCCTCTCTTGCTCTTTGCCATTTCTGCCTTAACTGTATTGAGTTTATCCATTACCTTGTCCAATTTGTCAGATGGAAACTTATTTTTGAAACATGGTCGCGCAACCATCCTAAACTCAATGGATAACGTTTAAAGGCGCGAAAATGGGGTCGCGAATCAGTGTCCATCGAGTGTACGGTTGTTCCTGCATGAAATCAAAATTGAAAGGAATCAAATAAGATTTTTATATATTAAATTTAACAATAATTCAAATAGATACAGAAAATTTTAACTCTGACTATCAATTTAATTTAAAAATAAACCTTTTCAATAAAATATTTCAACACGGTCGTTAATTGCAAAAAAAATTTGATCGCGAAATTTGCACATATGTAGAGAAGGTAATTCAGAGTTATTAAGATAAAAAAACAAAGCCAATAATATGTAAATGATTTTAGCAAAAGAAAAAATATCACTCACCGGACAGTAAAAAAAGAAATTTTGCAGAATATCAAGTTTTTGACAATGTTATAATAAAAAATAACAATGCATTAATGTTTCTTATTTTTTTCTATATAATGATTTCATAAAAATAAAAATTAGTGCAACAATTACCTTAAAATGACAGTTGCACAAATAAGAGAATAAATACCTGTGAATAATTTTTATCTTGTAACGAACGTCTAAATAAAATAACATACTAAACATCTGTTTGTTTTTAAATTGGCTACTACAATTATCACTAAAGGTCCTAATTTCCTTTATTTCTGGTCGTTCTGTTATTTTATCAATTATACATTTCATCAATATAGAAGACATTTCATTTGATCCTCTTTCTGCAATAGTCTGATTCCATAGATTACAAATACCATTATGATGAAATAAGTCATGCACTGTTAAGTTGTAAATGCTTATTTTCGATGTATAATACATATTAGATATTTGTGTTTTCGGGGTGGTTAAGACTTTCTGTAGGTCAAAATTCAAAGCTATAATTTTTGTGTCATCTTGAGAATCTTTTATTGCCCTTTTCATTAATTTTCTAGCTTTTTCTTTATTTTTTATATGTACTTTGATTTTTTCTCCAAGTTCTTCTTTTTCAAGATCACTAGAATTTTTATATTGTTCGCATTCCGCACACCTGTAAATATAACTTTTTGATTAGCTGGAAATTAACATATCCAAATCAAATGGTAGAAAATTTAATTGTTCTTATAAGTCGAATGAAGTTTTGTAAATGATTTCATATGCTAATGGTTAAAAATGTATGTACTTCGAATTATGTTTTAATTAACGCATACCTGAAAGAAATTATTCAATTTATAAAATTGCAATTAAATTTATATAAATTTACGTGAAAAAATCTGTTATTATGAGTACTTTGACATTCATTGAAAATATTTTTTTTATTTTTAGAAATATTGAAATGTGCAAAATGAATATAACTCTAGACACAAGAAAAAAGAATAAATGCATTTTTCAAAAATTTTGTATTTTTGTATTATACACATTTAATCTAAAATAAATAGTTAGTAGCTTAGGCGTGCGTGGAGAATATGTATAACCTTTCGACATATTATGAATAAACAAACAAAATAAAACAATAACATGACATTTTCAACCAATCACATCAAGAATAAATTTAACCGAAATTTAATCATCAATTTTAATTAAAGGGGATTAATTAGAGAGGATTTTTTACCGATCTTTCTTCGGTTTAAAAAAGCTATAATTGAAGTTTTCATTGAAGATTTTGGTGTACACGTATCTTGAAATCTCAATATTTAAAATTTCAGCTGCCTTAATTTCTTCCATCAGCATTCATGTTATTGTAAATATAAATTACTACATAGGTTGTTTATTGTTAAGTTATATGAAACGAGCGTAATCATAGTCAGGATCGGACTTAGTTGTTTAGGGGCTCTGGGCCACCAAATTTGATATGACCCATTCAAGGCCAGTGATAAACAAAAAAAAATTAAAAAAATGATTATAATACATATTTTTTAACATAAATAATTTTTGATGAATGATTACAATTTTAGTAAGTTTATTCACTAAATACATTATTTAAATACATTTGCATGGCCCATGTTGGCCCATGCCTAAGTCCGGCCCTGATCGTAGTAAACAAAATCCAATAACAATCTCAAGTTTATTTTGAATCAAAGATTGATTTTATCAATCAAAAATTTTTTTTTCGACAAGAAATATTATTGAACAATTATTATGTTTAATAAAAAAACTTTTTTATGTTTTGAACATTGAAAAAAACAATTATAATTAATATTATTAAAGAAAATTTATAGAAAATATATTTTACATAAAATATATTATTACTTGATGCAAACTAATATTAAATACTTAATCTTCGATGAATCGGATGAATCGTCCCTACTAAAAAATCTCAGGTGAGAAATCACCTGATTTCTCAGGTGATTTATCATGCCAAAATCTCATGTGACGATTTTTTTGGTTTTTACACGTTTCAAAGCATACTTAGTCAATTGCGAACTATTTTTGAAAATTTTTGAAAAATTGAACTTAGAAAATTTTTTGTAAAATGAGTCATAATTTTTTCTAAGACCAAATTTTTAAAAAAATTTTCTAAGTTTCAATTTTTTAAAAATTTTCAAAAATAGTTCGCAATTGACTAAGTATGCTTTGAAACGTGTAATAACCAAAAAAATCGTCACATGAGATTTTGGCATGATAAATCACCTGAGAAATCAGGTGATTTCTCACCTGAGATTTTTTAGTAGGGGTATCAACTCAAAGAAAATATTTATTTATAGGTGAACAATAATATTCATCGTTCACAACTGTCAACAAGGTCAAATTAAGAGGCGCGCGTCGCGCCTCGAAAGCATGTATGGTACTGAATACATCGGAATATTTTATAATTTTTGAATAAATGGTCTATTTCAATAATATACAAAAATTATTCTATTATTTCTATTATAAATAAAAATCGAGATTTATAATTACATTTGTATTAAATGTTATAAATTTGAAATAATCTAGATATCTGTATACATTTGTATAAAAAGCTCCAATATTAAAAACATAATATGATAAATGTTTTATTATGTATTTTGTGCTGTTTCAACATAATTATAGACATAGCTTTCAATTCGATAGATTTGTGACATCTGTGAATCATCGACAGAAAAAAATTATTTTTGCTTCGAAAAAATATGTTCTAGTTTTATACAAAATTTTATACTTAAAAAATTTATAAGGATCAATTGTGCACGTTTCTTTTATTAGATATTATAATGAAAATAATTGACTTACCATTTAAACGTTTTCTTGCCATATTAAACGCAAATGAATATATATACCACAAAGCTTGCAATCACAATACATCGAAGATCGTTATGAATGATACCGTGCACTTGTAGGTCCGACGCCCATGCCGTATCATTAAATATAGGGCTGGGAGGGGTATAAGGATTCAGGAGAGGGTATCATTGAACGCAACTATGTGATTCTCTTGAGTAAGTTGTTTTCACTGTAAATAGTTTGTGTGTTAAAAAAAAACTTTTTCCTCGATTCTATAAAGTTTATTTGATATTAAATTTAATTTATGTTATTGCTTTCTCATCAAGAAAGCAGTGTATGGATGAAAAATTTTTTCTATTTTTCTTATGAATTTGTATATATTTTGTATATAAAAGTGTTTTGTAAAAAAATATTTTTCTATATTTAGAGCCATTTACTATCGATTCTATAAATTTTTATTATTTTATTAATTCTTATTATTTTATCAATTTTTATTATTTTATTCATTTATAAAATATTAGATTTTTTATTTTTTTTCTATTTAACGTATTTACGGATGTCCTTGAAAATTCACATAAAAATTATTTTTATCCAGCAGATGACAGGAAGTCTTATAAAATTGATTTCCATAGCATAGTTTTAATTTTAGAATCATTTTATTAATTTATGAAAAAATTTAACTTTTCGTTTATTTTTTTATTCATCGTTAATTTCTCGATAGATTTACTCCAAATTGTAAGTAAAAGTTATTTCAGACTGCCAGAAAAAGGGAAGTTTTATAAAATTCAATTTCTTAGCGTAGTTATAATTTTAGAGTCATTATAATTTTGAAAATAATGCGTTTTTTAATTATTCTGATATTTTATGTTAACCAATTTTATAGTCAAGTCATTTTTGACTACCAGAAGGAGGGGATCTATTGAAAAATGGTTTACTTGATCTAGGTTAAATTTTAGAATCACTTTAGCAATAATTTTCAAGAAAAATCTACATTGTAAAAAATTTTTCAAGAGTGAAAAAACAATAATTATTTAACTATCGTAAATAACAATGAACAATAATTTTTTGTGTTAATATTTTTACATAAATGTTGTGTAGTTTTTCAAATAAAAATTTTAACACACATTGAATAATAAGAAGTGTTAATTTTATGAATTTATGTGTATCGAAATCGTAATAAAAAATATTTGAAAAAATTTGTAAATTACCCTGTTAAAAAAGTCCAGGTGGATTTCCACGTGGAAAATCCACGTGGAATTCCACGTGGATTTTCAGTCTGATTTCTCGGATTTTCAGGGTGATTTACTTGGATTTTCAGGGTGAAAATCAGGGTGGAATTCCAGGTGGATTTTCAGGGTGAAAATCAGGTTAGAATTTTAAGGGGATTTTCAGTCTGAATTACTTGGAATTTCATAGTGAAAATCCACTCTGATTTTGAGTCTGAAAATCCACTCTGATTTTCATAGTGAAAATCCACTCTGATTTTCAGTCTGAAAATCCACCCTGATTTTCATAGTGAAAATCCACTCTGATTTTCAGTCTGAAAATCCACCCTGATTGTGGATATTTTTAAGCATTCAAAAAAATATTTTTATCAAATTAAATTTATTTATGTTTTTCATTGCAACCACAAAAATATCTCTGCTCACTTAATAGAATAGAACGTGAGAAAGTAGGCCGAATGATCGTCGTTTTAGACAAAATTAAACTGTTAGTTTATAAGCTCTAAAGTCTTTTATTCTTTTCATGCGCGTTGGCTTGCCATAAGAAAGTCAATACATAAAAAGCGTGGTAGCCCCCTAGTGGTTAGTTATTGAATATGAATATACACATGTATATAATAGTACTGATGATTAACCGTTAGGGGATGCTCCGCTTTCTACCTATTGACTTTCTTATGGCAAGCGAACGCGCACGAAAAGAATAAAAGACTTTAGAGCTTATAAACTAACACTTTAATTTTGTCTAAAACGACGATCATTCGCCCTACTTTCTCACGTTCTATTCTATTAAGTGAACAGAGATATTTTTGTGGTTGCAATGAAAAACATAAATAAATTTAATTTTATAAAAATATTTTTTTGATTGCTTAAAAATATCCACAATCAGGGTGGATTTTCAGACTGAAAATCAGAGTGGATTTTCACTATGAAAATCAGAGTGGATTTTCACTATGAAAATCAGAGTGGATTTTTAGACTCAAAATCAGAGTGGATTTTCAAGTAATTCAGACTGAAAATCCCCTTAAAATTCCAACCTGATTTTCACCCTGAAAATCTACCTGGAATTCCACCCTGATTTTCACCCTGAAAATCCAAGTAAATCACCCTGAAAATCCAAGTAAATCAGACTGAAAATCCACGTGGAATTCCACATGGATTTTCCACGTGGAAATCCACCTGGACTTTTTTAACAGGGTATTTTAATGAATTTATGAATTGTTTAATTTACAACAGCTTTACATAACATTAACCTTTTGAAGCACACATTTTTCTATTTTAGAAATGGACAAAATGAAAAAATCAATATTTAAAGATCAACAATCAATCAAAGATCAATATTTGGAAATATATGAAAAACGATTTTCTTGTGTAAACGTTTTTGTCAAAATTTGAGTGAATGGTAATAAACTCGTTCATAAAAACTACACATTCAAATTTAAAAACTTACGAAGGTAAAACTTGAATGCTTATATACATAAATGTATATCGTCGTCTTTGATCCTTGATTTATTTATTAACATTAGTTTAATCATATGATAGTATAATACTAAATTAAAATCCAAGTGATACTCCTTTGGATTTTCTCTCCGTGTAATTATAGGATTTATAAACATGAATTTAGTAAAATACCCAATACTGGAATAGATTTCAAACTGAGTGCTTGATAGATTAAAATAAAATAAATATTTGTCGATGTCGTTTAATTTTTTTTTCTACAATTTTATATTAATACAACCAAATTTTCATATGCGCAGTAAAATTCTTGCCTTGAGGCGGCCGTATCATTCTGTCCTTGTCTAATCTAAATTTTCGTTATTATAAATAAATAAAACATTTTCATAAAAAAGTAAGACAACCGCCCAATAGAGCAAAAGACAAGCAAACGATTCTTTTCTATGAAAAAATATGAAATTTTGATTATTTTTCGAGTGAAGTCTGAAACGAAAAAACAGTCAAATCAACTCAATCAAGTTCGATTGTTTTTCCGTTTCAGACTTCACTCGAAAAATAATCAAAATTTCATATTTTTTCATAGAAAAAAATCGTTTGCTTGTCTTTTGCTCTATTGGGCGGTTGTCTTACTTTTCTATGAAAATATTTTATTTATTTATAATAACGAAAATTTAGATTAGACAAGGACAGAATGATACGGCCTCCTCTTAAGGCGACTTCGAAAGTTAGGCTAAATTTCCATTTTATAGTTTACAAATTACGCTTTCAGTATTAAAATTTTTTTGGGTTTTTAAGGTTTCAACCATTCTATGGGTTTCAAAGAATGGTGAAAAATTAAAAGATCTTAAAAATCTCATGTATTGAAAACATGATTTGTAAACTGAAATGTGAAACCTAACCTAAAGGTCACCTTGAATATTGAAAACTACTTATTTGTAGATATGCATCAAAACCTAAGAGTGGAATGAACCTTTTATTATGAACCTTTTTTGTAGAACGAATAATGGAAGATATGTTCAAACCAATAGTGGAACAAGCCAATTTTAAAATCAGCTTGGTGGTATCAATTGAAGCGTATAGCTGCAAAGGTGGCCTTCATTTTTTTCCGAATTCATTTTTATATAGTCTTTTTTTATGAAATGAAAAAATAGGGTGTGCTGCAAAATACACTAAATCAAAATTAGTAAAAATAGCAAAAATGGCTAAATTCGAAACAATTCTCTAAATCATACAATAAATGAGTATGATTTCACACACTTTGTCCATCGTGTATTCTATCCTAAGTACATTTAATGATGCTAAAAAATGTTAAAATATTAAGTACTATAAGTGCGGCAAAAAATATTCTTTCCTGTGAAAAAATTTTTTTTGGAGATAACTACCTTTGCAGCTATACGCTCCAATTAGTAAACAAATTGGAAAGTTTGACGCCCTTCGAGGTTGATTAAAAAATTTCATAATTTATCAATAAATAATTTTTTATTTATCAATTTTCTATTTCTTAATTAAGTATTCATAAAATTATGAAGTAAGAGCATAAATATAAATAATTCACTCTATCTTGATTATCATAATTAAAGCGAGACGATACGGAACGTGAAAGCTTGCAGATATAAGCAGCCTAGAAGGCAAATTAAAAATATTTTCAAATATTCAAATCGTAATATAATTTCTTTTTAACGTTTCATCTGTAGACACAAGAAATAAAAATTATAATGAAATGAAAAGTATTTTTATTTGCCTTAAATCGTTCATGAGTGATAGTCTCGAGGATAGTCTTCGTTTACATAAAAATTAAAATAATAGTTTTCGTCTACATACATTGAAATTTAATTCTTATCGTCTCAAATTGTTCAGGAGTGATAGTCTTCGTTTACATAAAAATTAAAATAATAGTTTTCGTCTACATACATTGAAATTTAATTCTTTTCGTCTCAAATTGTTCAGGAGTGATAGTCTTCGTTTACATAAAAATTAAAATAATAGTTTTCGTCTACATACATTGAAATTTAATTCTTTTCGTTTCAAATGGTTCAGGAGTGATAGTCTTCGTACGCCACGTCGATAAATTCATTAATAAAACACAAAGGTGTAACGTCATTAAGAGGAGGTCGAGTATATCTGTCCTTTTCTAATCAAAGAATTGATTTTTTCACAAAAATTAATAATTGTAGCAAAAAATAAGAAGAAAGTCCCATCTCGTATAATAAAAAGCAAGATTCTCTTTTATGAGGAAAAATTATTTTTATCGCTTCGTTTTTAAGAAAACCTTGAAAAACTGGATTGTCCATTCTAACCTCTATTTTCTAAGTTTTTCAAGGTTTTCTTCAAAACGAATCGATAGAAATAATTTTTCCTCATCGAAGAAAATCTTGCTTTTTATTATACGAGATGGGGCTATCTCCTTATTTTTTGCTACAATTATTAGTTTTTGCAAAAAAATTAATTCTTTGATTAGAAAAGGACAGAGATATACGACCTGCTCTTAATATATGATAAAACAAAATGTGAAAATAAGACTATTGAATTTATTTGAATAAGAGATTTGAATCAACCCGTCTACAAATTTAATTCGTTTTATTTTAAATTTACAGTTGAGTAATTATACAAACTATCTTTTATTGTATGGGTTTTACAATTTTTCGGATAATTTAAGATTCATTTATTCTAATGTATTTTATAGAATTTATAATATCATTTTATAACGGATATTTTTCGTAAAAGTCAACTTAACCGCAGAATGTATAGATATACTTATAATGTAAAACAATAAGAATACAATTTGCTTTTTTCTATAATGTGAATGTTTTTGTATTGCGAAATATTTAGATTTTTATTTTTACAATAAATTTTTTATAATACTTCCTGCCATACTACATTTTGAATTACATTTTCATTCTCATTATTGTTTTGTATAAAACTTTTTTTACAATTTTTCGATTGCGATAATGCTACATATAATTGACCATGTGAAAATAAAGGCTTATTTAAATATATTCCTACATTCTCGAAATTCTGTCCTTTCGCTTTGTTAATGGTCATTGCAAATGCTAAACAAATTGGAAATTGTTTACGATGTAATATAAATGGTAATGGTGTTAAGTCCTGGCTTTCACCAGGACTAAATAAAAGTGTATGATTTTATTATGTTGAATGTTTTTGTAAGATTTTAAATATGAATTTGAATTAATTTGGAATAATTGAATTAATTATTAAATTATAATTATGAAAGATAAATATATGTATAATCTAGTGGTGAATTGAACTCCACCAATATTTAATTGAGTAAACCGTTTCTCACAATTGAAGTATATTGAAGAATATTTATTTAGAGTACTTGAATAGAGAATATATAAATTGAATATTCTTACCTTGATTGATTCAAGTAGATGAAGGCTGGATACAGACAGACAAAGAATAGATATAGGCACGATTTGAACTAAGACTCAAGTCGAATATAAGAAACTTTTAAGATATTTATTGACACTTGTAAAAATAATTAAATATTGAATGCAATAACTTTATTTGAATTTAAATTTAAATTTGAATTACAGGATTTACGACTTAGTACAAACGATGATCCTGGGGTAGTGCCGACTGTCGTTAATTTCAGTCGGCTTTTATAAGATTTATCTTGACATGATTTCATTAAAAAATAAGTGGATTTTGCTTGTTTTATGATTTAGTGATTTCGAAGCAACGAATTTTGTTGCTTAATATCAACTTAAAGTTTCTTTACTGCTTAGGTTAACACATTCTTTTATTGTTCGATGACTGTTTAATTAGTTCATCAATATCATGTTAGTAAAAAGATATTTTAACTATTGTAAGTTAAAAATCATATATAAGGATACGTTGTGACGTAACACCTTGGGGCTCAAGAGATTGCATATCGGAAGGATAGGCAATCGAAAAAGAAAAACGAAACAGTTATCGAACAATTTACAGATAATTATTACAAGCTTTATTGATAAATGCATATATTTTTATACTTAAATAAATACTAATGCACAAGGGTACGTTTTATTTCGTACACCTTGGGGCTCAAAGATTGTATTTGAACTATTGTATATAAACTATTGTAATAAGTAGTAAAATCTATTTTACAATGATTTTGGTGTGTTTCACAAGAGGTGAATAACATAATGCTAATGCAATTCAGCAAAATAAAATAACAAATTGAAATGTCTTACAAAATGTAGGTGGATGACATGTAGATGTCCACTTTAAAAAATTTTTTTTTACTGATTTTTGTGTGTATATAAGTGCAAAATTTATTAGTTTGAACATAGTCAACATGTATTTCCCGAGGAGACAGTACGCTCAAATCTGCGTAAGTACTATTTACATTTTATATTTTAAGATATTAAAATTGATCTTAAATAAAAAAAATTAACATTTAAACTTTTCATAAATTTTTTTTTTTTTAATTTTGTACTTTTGTTAAATATATTTATTTATTGAAAAAGTTATTCATGTTGTATAAACACAGTACTAGCGTAGGCATGATTTTAAGTTTACCAGTGTGCTTAATAATAATATGTACTAATAAACTTTTCTTTTTCTGTTACAGTTTCGAGATTGGCAACTAACAAGGTTGTTCCGGGCCATGAATAGAGATTACAACGATCTATGGTGGTCCGGGAATTATACCCCAATTGCTTTTGATGTATGGGATTTAGGATTACTTTTCAAATATGAGACCCGGATAGTAATAGTAGGAGGTCGCAGGATGACGATGGAAGTTTTTCAGAATGAATTTAGAATATTCGACGGAACTAACATTGTTAATACCGGACAACTGTTTCCGAGTCATCCTCGTCAAATCAATCTCTGGGAAGATATTGATCCCGTAGCTATTCCATTTCATGGCGAAAGGTGGGATTAGATATGTCCCACTCTATGTTAATTTATTTCATATGTAAACTTGTAAATTTCCTCTCTTCTCTTTTCTTTTTCTTAGAATATATATACATATATTGTTAAAATAAATATTGTTTTCATTTATTTTCCTTATATCATATTCCTTATCCTTATTTTACTTAGAGAAAAATTTATAAATTTTATAAATTATAATATTAAAGTTGAATTCAAATATTTTTAAATTCATAACTTATTCATTGTTTTCTTTAATGAGTAAAAATAATGCTAAGTTATTTGATGAATTATAAAATTTACTTAGATTATTTGTATAATTTTAATTATAACAATCCTTTTTTTTTTTTGTTTAGTTTTAAAATAATACGATTCTGAAATATGCTATGTTTTTATAATGCTTGAATATATATGAATGACATATGATTAGTGTCATTCACCCCTTCCCGCACAAAGTTGAATCGGAACCGATTCAGCAAATAAAACAAAAAGATTATTTTAAATAAACGTAAAATTAACTTCTTAATAAACTTAAAGTATCAAATTTTTAAATTGTAGTTCCATAAAAGCCTTATCTCCTATAAAATTATAACTTTACTCTATATCTTTTTGTTAGATTATTTCTTAAATAATAATATGCTAAATAATGCAACTTGTAAAATAATTAATTTTTTTATTATCTCAGTTTTCTCCTCATCTTTCTTATATGTATTCATAGAAGGTTAAGATTTCGATGAATAATATTTAAAATTTAAATGAAATATATGCTTACTAAAGTATATAAATAAATGACACGCAGAAAAATAAATAAAATAAAATTTATAATCGCTTTACTATAGATGTGTATCGTACATCCATCATGTGTTGTTTTTTTTTTATTGTTAGATCAAATATGCTTACGATGTCATTTGATATTACACGTTTAGGTGAATGACACACGCGCATAGTGTCGTTCATTCTTTTATGTAACACAACACAATGAAATATGCATAATTTTTATTATATTTGAATATTATGTATATAAGATCTATTTCGAATAATAATTAAAAAGTTTTACTAATTGTTTTTATATAACTAACAAATAATTATTATCAGCTATATTTATATGTATTTGATTATATATATGATAATGCTTATTTAATAGAACGACATTTACGGACTGATTTTATATTTTTTTTTAAATTATGAAATTTATTACTATATATATATTTTTTCTTTTTTTTTGTAAAAAAAAACTAATTACGACTAATACTGAATAATCGAATCTCTTTTGGTTCTTGAGATGTTTGTTTAGGAGGAGTAGATGTACTTGTGGAAGGTAGTGTTATATAGGGTGATTTATTTCGTAATGGTGGAGGTGTTGGTCGAGGCAAAGGAGATTGTAAAACCATGGGTTCTGATATGACTGGCTTTTCTATTTTCACTTCCTTCAATTCTATTTCTTCATATCTTGGTATTTTTTTCATTTGATTATTATTTAATATAATTATTAAATGCGTAATGGAGCTAAAAATGGCTCCTAATAAATGTATGGACCAGCCATATATTGTATGAAGAGTATATCCTCTTATAATAGTATCCATAATTAATTTAATTATATGAAAAATGACTAAAATCATTATTATACCTGAACTTATTGACCAAAATGTTGTCAGTTTATTTATGAATTTTTTCCAGGCGTTTTCTGCTATATTTAATAAAGTATTTTCTGTTAGTAAATTGCTTAATAAATCTCCTCTTGAATTTTCTTCACCCTGAATTCCTCTTGCTATAGCATTTAATAAAGATGCTTTTTCGAAAGGGAACATTATATGTTGTTGTAGTTCCTGTAAGTCTTCTTGAGAATAAATGCCACTAGTTGCCAGTGATATTATTTTTTTAGGCATCCATGAAGTTTGAGTATTTGGTCTTAAAATTTTTACAATATTTTTTGTTGTCCTTGGTTTTGGTAAAAGATTTATCCAATCTTCCCCAATTTTATAATATTGTGGAATGATTGAATTACAATTTATTTCAGAACCTGATTTCAATAAAATATGTGTTTTTGGTGTTAAAAACCATGTCTCATTCTTTGTTGTTACAGGAAGTTGAATATAACACTTATTTGTGTGTTTTAATTGTACTTCTACTGGTGTACATTTTATCACATGTACTACTTCTCCAGCAAGTTTAGCTATGTACCCAGGTTTTTAAATGATATTATAGGCAAATTCATCGGGAGCTATGGATCCAAGGGATAGAGATTCGCGTATTATTTTTTCCTCAATTTCGCATTTTTCTTTTAAGATATTAAAGTATAAATTTTTAAGATCAGCCTTAAAATGTTTTTCTATATATACAAATTTAGAATTCACGTAAGTAAATATATCTAAGTTACTTCTTTCCTTATTTCATTATTGTCAAATAATAATTTATTATATGAAAGGTCTAAGATAAATAATTTAGGATGTTCAGTTTTTGTTAATATCCTATTACAAATGTTAATATTATTTAACGCTGATAATGAAAATGTTGTCTCAATAGAATTTACAGTATAAATACGATTTTGATTGGCTGAATTTATTATTTTTGCGGGGCCTCTATATAAGGTTTCGTATTCTGTTTTAAAACCCTCCTCTGCAGGTAAATGTTCCCAAAAAGTATAGCCTGCTTGTGAATCGATGCAGTGTTCATCCGTAAATTTACATATGGTTCCTGAGTTTAATCGTAATTTATTGTTTTTTAAACTTACTTGAGCATATTCTTCTAGTAGAGTTATTCTTATGAGGCCTTGGACGAGTACGTTATCCCGGGAACCAAAATTATCCGTGTAAGATCCTCCTTTGCATGTTTTATCCTTAACTGAACCAGCGAAATCTATTCCTACAGATCTTGTTGAATTTATTTTTAAATCTGCTATTGTATGAATATTACCATATTTAAATATTCCTGTTTCATGTATAAATTTGCATTTTTCATGGCTGATTTCGTAAAGATACTCTTGTAAGGCATGAGCTGTAGTACCCAAATTACTGAACATTCCACAGTGAAATACTGTTCTCTGTATTTCTATTTTACACTGCATGATTTTTATAGATTTAAATTCTGTAATTTGTAGTAATTCTATTGTTGTATTACTTATAGTAACATTTTCTTGTTGAAAATCACATTCGCCCGTATTTAGTAAAGAGTATGTATTAATAATTGGATCCGTAGATTCACAGTTGAAACCGATGATTGCAGAATTACTCTTGATAAGAGATAAGAAGATAAATATGATAGACAGCATTTTTTATGTTTATATAGAGGATAAAGAGTTTTGAAAATAGAAAATAATATTAATTTTTACGTTTATGCAAAATTAATTTATTAGCATGAACTAGTTTTGGACCACCCTTACAATTTATAGTGATATTGCTATTTTCGTGAATTTTTAATACCTCAAAGGGTCGCAAATTATGATTTTTCTCTAATTTTCCTGGCTTTGGTTCTTTTATAAACCAGACTTCATCGCCAATGTTAAAATGTACAGGATTTATAGATCTCTCATAGTATAGTTTAGATTTTTCCTTTGATGATATTAAATTTTCTCGAGCTATTTTTGCAATATCTTTCATGTTTGTTAATAACTTTTCTATATAATCATTAAAAGTTGGTAATTTTTCTGATTGTTTCAAAGGTTCGCTAGATGGTAATCTAACTGGGTAGGCGAAAACTAATTCATGTGGTGTGAATTTATGACTTGAATGAACACTTGTATTATAATTAAATTGTGCAAGTTCAAGCCAATTATTTCATTCGATTTTCTTATCTGCGAAATTTTTCAAATATTCGCATAAGGGATGATGAGCCCTTTCTAACGCGCCGTTAGATTGTGGGTGAAATGCGGTTGTCTCAATTTTTTTAAATTTAAATCTTTTTGAAATCGCTTTTATTAATTTACCTGTAAAATTTGCACCCTTGTCGGTAAGAACTATTTTTGGTGAACCGAAAATGCAAATGAATTTTTTTATGAATGCTTCAGCTATAGACTCTGCTGTTTGATCTTTAAGTGCAACAGCTATTACAAATTTCGATAATTGATCTTGCATTCTTAGTATATATTTATTATTATTTTTAGTTATATTTAAAGGTCCTACTATATCTAAAGAAATTTTATCGAATGTTTTTTCTGGGGTATCTGTTATGATCATTGTGTCACGTATCCACTTTTTTACCTTTTTTAAAAAATAATTTTTTTTACTCTATTTTTATATTTTGTTTTATTTTTATCATAATTTTAAGAATTATAAATTTAAGTAACCATCTGATAATTATTTACAATCAGAGGTTTGGAAATCAAAGTGCAAACAAGTATCTTTTCGATATGCTACATTTTCTTTTTAGGATAACAAAGATAAATGAATGTATTTTGTATGGAAAAATATTTTCTAAAAACCCACACTACAAATTATCTGTGTATGTACAAGACCCGTGATAAAATAAAAAAAACCAACTCACCTTAAAATATTTCCTTCGTTTACCAATATTTTGTTTTATTATTTAATTACGTCGAGACAGATTAGTGTACAGACGCGCTAAGGGAAATACTTGTACCGGCGCGCCATACCATAAAATTGTCTAGACAGATTACAATACCTGCGTCAAATGATAGAAAAACCCGTAAATAAAATTTCAAAATTTTCCGTTATGAAAATTAAAATAAAAATATTAGTAATAATATAGTTGTTAATAAACAATTTTAAATGATTGATTATTTTAAAACAAGTGTCAATTTCACCTTAATCTCTATTAAAATATTTTCCAAACAAAACTTGTGTAACAATAATCATTCAATTAAAATTTAGAAATAATTATAACTCAAAAATATTGCGGATTTTGAGATAACATAAAAAATTAACGTTTTCTGTTTACACTGAGAAGGAAGTTTAATAACCGTTAAAATATTTGTATGTTTGATTTCGAGTTTTCTTAGTATTTATATATATATTAAGAGAAAATTTAATATAAATAAAGCTAATAACTTCATATATTCAATATACAATATATGCTTTAATAGCTAATATACCAAGTTAACGGTTATGGAGTCTTTCTCTCAGTATATATAATTGTTAAAACTATAATAAACTATAAAAATCTATATTCTCAAAAGAAACAAGTAACAATGATTTTAGTTAAATAAACGTAAGATAATTTTATTCCTATTTTTAGTTTAAGTCAAGTTGTTAATTTTCTTTTTCTTTGATTATAAATTTAAGAAAACATATATATATGCACATATATAAACATATATATTAAATATAACATTCTTTTTCCCTTTAGCATCATTCTATATGTATTTTTCCTTTTTTTTTGTGTCTTTGCAAATTAAATAAAAATTTAAGTTGTTCATAATTCAAATGTATATATATGCATATATATATTTATACCTACTTTAATTAAAATATCCTGCATAAGTTCGTTTTAAAATAATTCTTTTATAATTAATATTAATATTTCAACTTTAAAGACAATATATATATATTTCGATAAATAAAGCTTTATAATAATTACATAATCAAATTCAAGTTAGCGAACACCATTATGTTTAAGTATCGATTTTATTTTTGTAAACAACAATGTAGTTGCTTATTATTCCTGTTGATCGATATCGGAGAGATGAGTTGAACATTGGAAAAATACCCTAGGGATATTTCAAGGACGAAGTTGACAACCCTAAAAAAGAAGAAGATAGAAGATCAAAACAGAGCCGCCCTCACCGTACTACACAGAGAGAGGGAAATTTTCACAAAATCGTCGGCACAGCTGCCTGGAATCCCTTAAAAGGACAGGTAAATGACCTCGATGCATGCATTTTTCTCCAAGGCCCAGTACGACAAGGATCTACAGGCATTCAACATTTCAATCTACAAAATTTCAAACACTCAATCTTCAAGCATTTTAGTATCCAATCTACGAGCATTCAAAGTTCAAAGCATTCAACATTTCAATCTACAAAATTTCAAACACTCAATCTTCAAGCATTTTAGTATCCAATCTACGAGCATTCAAAGTTCAAAGCATACAACATTCAATCTACAATTCAAGGTTTCGATCTACATCTACAAGTATTCAAAGTTTCCAACACTTCATCTACAAGTTTCACCTTCAAGCTTCTAAGCAAATTCTTTTGATTTCCAAAAAGGGTCCCAGATAAAATTCAACTCTCTCTCTCTCGCATATACATCAAAGGAATAAGTAAGCACAATTTATTTTCTTTATTTTAATAAAAGCTCAATTTATTGAATTTAATTTCTTTTATTTCAATTTCACTGAATTACTTTCAATTTAAATATTTTTTTTCTTGTTGTTCATTCTATTTTGTCTTATTTGACATCTAAATATAATTATTTTCTAAATTCTTTTATATTCAAATAGATAACTTTGAAATAATTATTTTTTTTATACATATAAAAAAGGAATTTACATAATTGCCAAGATTTTCTCTTTATTTTATTTTAACTTAGAAATTTTATTATCAAAAGAATAATTATAAATATTTAAATTTCTATTATTAGTTTTCTTTCAATTTTTATTCGTTATTGAAATTACTTATATGCAGATTAAACAAATTTAAAACAGATTTTATTATCAAAGAATAATTATAAATATTTAATATTTTTTTTTATTACAAATTATCTGCCAATTTTTATTCTATTTTATTTTTTTTTATTTTTTATTGAATTTACTTATATGTACATTAAACAAATTTAAAACAAATTTTAAAACTAAAAATTTACCTCGATTTGCGTATCTCCAGTGCGATCGCAACAGACCACCAGATCATTCAATTTATGTGAGTGATCAACGGTGTTAGAGGTTTAATACAAAAATATTAAATTACAAAGCAACGGTCTCAAGATTTCCTTCTACGAATTGAACCACCGAAACACTATTAGACGCAAGTCTAGGTGTTAAAATAAACGAATTCTCGGCGTCAAAATAAGGTAATGACCATCAGGTCCTTGCCAAGTTCATGATAACACGTGGACATCACAATTGGTTGTTTAGTTTTAATTCTTTTTAATTTATTTTTTTGACATGTTTCGCAATTTTTTATTCGATTTTGTATATCGGTTTTTAAATTCTCTCAAAAGTATTTATTTTTAATTTTATTATAATTTCTATTAAGAGCAGGCCGGATTCGCTGTCCTTGTCTAATTGGCATTTTTGTTATTTACTCAAGTATTAATCGGTGTATCTGCAAATTGAAGGTTAAGCGCAATAGATATTATTATTACAAATATTTATGCACAAGAAAAAAAAAATCTATCGCTTTGTTTTTTTTTTTCTTGTGCATAGATATTCATAATAATAATATCTATTGCGATCAACCTTTATTTTGAAGATACACCGATTAACACTTGAGTAAATAACAAACAACTCAATTGTTACTCGGTCGGTATCAGGTTCTACTCCGGCCTGCCGTTAACTCCTGAATGACCTCCTATACTTGAAGAATGATATAAATCAAAAATTTTTTCTCTGTTATCAATTTTCACATATTCTGTATTATTTAAACAAATAATAATTTTAATATCTGTATCTTTAAAAATATCATATAAAATTTCTTTGATTTCGTTTCAAGTTATGTTTAAAATTTTAATATACATTGAAATGCTGAACATATTACATTTATTTTTAATTAACGGATTTTTTAATGTATTAAAATTATTTATTAATTTTTCTTTTATTAAAATAAATGATTCTTTAATATTTAAGCACATAATAAAAATTTTTCTTTTTTTTAAATTTATTATTTCGATTTCATTGTCTTTTAATTCATTATTTATTTTTATATTATTTTGTACGAAATATCTATCTGTTAATTCGTCTAATGGCTTTTTTTCTGTTGTAATTAAATGAACAATATTATCTTTTCTATGTTCTATAGAATTTTTCGAATATATTATTTTATTCGATTGGTTTGTACACGTATCTTGTTGTATAATATTTTCGTCAGTCTTGACGTCTTGATTTGTTATTGTTTTAATTATTTTTTTGGGGCGACCTCGTTTCTTTTTTATACGTGTACGTTCTTCATTTAATTTCTGTATTTTCATTTCATTTGTTGGTAAAGGTGTTGCTTTATTATTGCTTTAAGTTTATCGAAAGCTTCTTGCTTTCCAGGATCCTATATAAATTTTACTTCTTTTTGTAATAACTGCGAAATCATTAATGCATCTCCTATAATATCCTGCTAATCCTAAAAATTCTCTTATATTCTTAACTGTTTTTGGAATTGGGAATAATTTTACCGCTTCAACTTTTTTAGGATCGGCTTTTATGCCATTTTCACTTATTATATGTCCTAAAAATATAACTTCTTCTTTCATAAATTCACACTTTTTAGGTTCTAACTTTAGTCCTGCTTCTCTTAATTTTGAGGCTACTAAATTAAAATTCTTTTTTTGATTTAACAGCTATTATTATGCCATCAATGTACACATGACATATTCTTTTGCTTATAAATTCGCCAAGAGCATTATTGGCAACTCTCATAAATGTCCGTGGAGAATTAATTAAACCAAAAAGTAAAACTTTAAATTCAAATCTCCCTAAGGGATGTACGCTAAAAGCTGTTTTATGAATATTAGATTCTCTCATTGGTGCCCAATGAAAGGCCGAAACCATATCTACAGTTGTAAAATATTTATTTCCACCTAAATCATCGAAGATTTCTGTTATAGATGGTATTAAGTATGGGTCAGGTATGGTTTTTTCATTTAATTTTCTATAATCTATGACTAAACGCCATCTTGGTTTTCCATCAATACCAGGTTTCTTTTTTACAACAAATGCTGGTGCATTGTAAGCACTCTTAGAAGGTCTTATTAAATTATTGTCGATTAATTTCTGTGTTTCTTCTATAGCAATTTCTTTTGATTTGTATGGCAATGGAAATCGTTTAACGTATATTGATCTATTATCTGTTAAATTTATTTCATGATATTCTAAATTACATTTTCCCATTTTTTCTCCCTCAAGCCAAAATATATCTTCATTTTTTATAATTAGATCCTTTATACTTTGTTTATTTTCTTCGTTTAAATGAGTTAAAATTATTTTATTTAATAATTTTTCTTTACGATCGATATTTTCTTCATACATATGATTTATGTTTTCATGTGTTATAGTTTCTTCAGGTTCTTCTTCCTGCATATTTAATTTTGCAATATCTTCTCCAATAAAATAAGTAAGAAATTGCTTATCTTTATTTTCAATATTAAAATTTATATTATTTTGTAATTTTAAAAGGAATTTATAATAATCTATATCTTGTTCGTCTTTAAATTGATTTTTTTCTAAAATACAGTTAATATCTTTCATATGATTTTCTATGTTTTCATTTTTATCTTGTAAAAATTGCGTAATCGAAGATATGTGTTTAGTATCTTGCATAAGCGTAATACAATTTAATAATTGAAATGTGTTAGTAACTGCTGCGTCATTTCTTTCGTTGTTTTGTATACATAAATTTAAACTTGAATTTTTTTCATCTTTATAGTCTGTTTGAATGTAATATTTTTTTCCATTTATTTCTAAATATCCTTTATCTAGTCTTAATTTATTTTCTTTTAAAACATTTATACCTAAAATTCCGTCATATGGTATCGAAAAATGTTTTGACGCTAAATGAAAATTTGTTTGTGATTTGTTTATAGGAAAATTAACTATACTACATGTTTTCATAGGTATATTTGAAATTCCTGATAAATATATTTTAATATTTTCATTAATAGAATTCGGTGGTACTAATTTTTCTTTTATTATATTAAGTTGAGCACCTGTATCTATTAATAATTTACATACTTCGTCTGTAAATGGATTTTTTATTTCAATAAATTGCAGTGTATCCCCTAGTTTAAATACGTAAATTGGTATATTTTTATCTATATCATTTTCAGAATAACTTATTTCAGTTTCTTTATTTTTATTGTTTATATTTTTGGATTTGTTTTCATGTATTATTACTAATTTTGAGTCATTTTTCACCTGTGGTTTAAATTCTATCGTATCGTATAACATTTCTTTCTCTACACTACAGTTTTATGTAACACTTAAATTATTTATATCGATATTCTCAAATGTGTCACATGTTTCCAATTCATAATCAATTTCGTGTTCTCTTGCTAAATATTGAATGTCTTCATAATTATTGAGCGACTTTTGTTTTGGAACTCCTCTTGTTCGCTCCCTCCAAGATGAGTCTAAGCGTTTCCCTGTGTATTATTTAATTCGGGTATTTTCGATTGACATTGTTCATTCGTATGATTGGTTTTTTTGCATAATGTGCAAAATTTCTCTTGCTTTCTTTCTAAATTTTTAATTGTAAAACATGTATCAAGTGAGTGTCCTAATTTTTTACAATATGGACATTGTATATTTTGATTATTGTTTTGAGTTTTTTTATTTTGATAATCTCGTTTCCTGCATTGCTCTATATTATGTCCTTTAGTTTTACAGTATCTACAAAATTTATGTTGACCTCTTTGTCCATATTCATTATTATATCGATTATTTCCATTATAATTATTTCTGCAGTCTATACCTGAGTGACCCCATCTGTCACATAATTGGCATCTTATTTGATCATCTGATTTAATTTGATTTACAAATATCTTAAATTTTTCGCAATTTGTAGTGCTGTGATTCTGATTACAAATGTCACAAGTTTGTGTGGGTATATTAATCTTTTCTTCAATTTGATTACATAATTCAGCATTGTATCCGTTCTTTTTGCATTTCCAGCATAATTCATATTTTTTTATAATCGGACAAACTTGATGAGTATTTTCTTGGCAGTATTGACAATGAAGAATATTGTATTACATCTAAAAGTGTACATATACCTCTTGAATGTCCTAGTTGATTACAAAATTTGCATATTAATTTTATTTTATCTTTTGTATTAGTGCACTGATATGACGAGTGAGTTAGTTCTTTACAATATACACAACTTGCAATATTGCAACATAACGCCTCATGACCTATATCTTTACATATTTGGCAGCGTGTTATTTGTTTCGATAGTTTTTCAAAAATATCACTAACCATAATTTTTTTTTAATTTTGATCTGATTGTGTTCTAATATCTTTATATTTTTCCAAATTTTTTTCTATTTTTATTGCTTTTTCAGTTGTTTGTGAAAAATCCTGGACTTCTTCTAATTCATATCTAATTTCACTATTTAAGCCTTCTTTAAAATATTTTAATGTACTTGCATCCAGTTCATCATTAAAACGTTGTAAAACATCTCTTGTTATGCCGTTTTCATTTTTCTTTTTATCTGTAATTTTTGAACTTAATTTTGTTATTCTTACTATGTAATCGACCACTGATTCATGCTTTGCTTGTTGAATTCGTTCTAATTTTGCATATAAAGAGTGTAAATTATCAATCTCTGGATATAATTTTTTTATGAATTTAATAAATTCTTCTATAGTTTCAATTCTACTACCCTTTATAGCAGTACGAATTGTTTTTGATACCTTAAATCTTAAATAGTTCATAAATTTCGATTGTTCTTCTTCACTTAACATATCTTTTGCGATTTCTAATTTTTCTATATAATCTTCTAAAGGTAAATTTTTTCCATCAAATTCAGGTACTAATCTTGAAATTTCCTTCAGTGAGTATCCTGATGTATTTGCCATGTTTGTGTTATCTAGTAAATTTCCAATTTCAACAATCGAATTGTTATTATTACCCACAAGAATATTCTCTTCGTCTATATCTTGATAACTTTCTTGTTTGATAGATAAATTTTCCGTATCGTTAAATATTCCGTCTGCTGTTGTATTATTTTCAGAATAAATGTCACGTCTCTCGTTAAAGTATATTTGTCTAAAAAACTGTCTTGTAGATTATTTTTTTGTGTTGTTTTAGTACTTTTAGAAATTATTTTTGGAATTGTTCCTGTAGATTTACTTAATGGTGTATTCTGTTTGTTTAAAATATCTGTACAGCTTGTATTTGGACTATTATTTTTATTTGTTTCTTGTGGAATATTTATGTCCTCTGTTAAATCTGCGGTGTTATTTTCGATTGTTTCTTGTGAAATATTCGTTAAATTTGATGTATTATTTTCAATTGTTGTGTCTAAAGTTTTATTTGGAGAATGTGCAACTTTTGTACTTTTGCGAAATGGATCGATATTTTCGTAGATACGTTTTTCCTCTTTTTCTTTCTCTCTTAAAACTGCTTGTTTACTATATTTTCTGATTCTATCGCGAATAGCATTAATATTCTCGTTCTCTTTAGTAGGTATTTTAAATTTTCGACAAATTTCAAATAATTCTAATTTAGAGTATGATAATAAACACTGTGTTTTCCCTTCTTTTAAATTATCCGATAGCTCTTTAAAATTTATTCTACTCATTTGTAATATTCATTATTTATTTTCCAATAAAAATCACATAACACGAAAATAAAAAAAAAAATAAGAAATATTATTTTATAAATATTAATGATTATATTTTTAAATAATATCGTTTGTTAACGGCATGTCGGAGCTGCAGCAATCGAATTTTGCTTTTTTTATTTTATCAATATCTTTTTAAATTCTTAAATTAAACAAATATAATGACTTGTCCGCACTAAAGCTATATTTATACAATAATTTTTGTTAAAATAAAAAATCATTTGGACTTGTTATTTTTTTATGAGCTTAGATTGGAAATTAGATATCAAACTCGACAAACCTAACCTTAAAATACGACACATTGAAAGTTTTTATTATAACTTTGTATGTATAATATTTTGGTGGATTTCTTGAGTTGTCCGCACTAGAGTTTAATCTTACGAATTTTTTCTTTGTAGCAAAGAAACTCGATTAAACGCATCGTTTATTTATAAGTTAAGATTGGAAATATTATTAGAAGGCGGACAGCTTCGTCATGCTCTTAAGCAAAAATAAAAATTTCTTTGACACTGACCTACTTTAAAAAAAGATAAAAATGCTGACTTTTGCTTTAAATTCTTTGCTTTCTTTGACCTACTGTTGTTGAAAATATCCGCGAGTATGTCACACGGTAATTTTGCTGAGTCAAAATTTTTATGAGTTCGACACTCTTTATAGTTATTTGATTACCAGCGTCTATTTTTTTAAATGCCGTTTTGTTCTGACTTCCAATACTTAATGTTGAGTCAAGCTTTTTTTTTTCTTATTCACCGAAACGTATTTCACTTTTAAAGTTATGTATTAAAAATTATGTTATTTTTACGATTTTAGTGAATTGTTAATGTATCAGATTACTGATATTATAAATGCAAGAAACTTTTTAAGATGATTGATAAAAAATGACAAATGTTTTACAATTATTAAGAATAATTTACGTATGAACTTATTTATGCAATTATTTTAATTGAATATAATTTTTAATCGCGCACTTCACAATTGTATATTTTAATTACGCACTATGCGTATGATCCCAATAAGCAAACATCTGGAAAAAAGAATTCTTTAAGAATTCACGAATGTCCGCTCTGAAGTTAATAAAATATATTAATAAAGTATTCATAAAATATTCACAAAGTATTCTTCCACAAAATTTAAATAAAAAATAACTCTTCAACGTATCTTTATAAATGTTTTAAAAGGGTTAAGAAAGTATTCATAAAGAATTCTTTTTTGAAAAAGTAATCATAATCCAAAGTATTCATAAAGTAGTCAAAAAGTTTACTTTTGAAACACTGATTTCCTAGTAACTTAGTCACTTTCAAAAATCGAAAGATGTAATGGATATTTTATCGCTTTTCAGATTGTTTTAAAATCATTTTTAATTTTGATTTTCATGAAATTCAAAATTGAAAACTTGAAATTCCTGATAATTTTATAAATTGTAAAAATTCAATTTAATTAATCATTCAATAATTTAAATACCTTTTATCTATTTCAAACGAAAAAATTGTTAACATTTTATGAAACAAAATATATAAATATTTTAAGTGTGTTTTAAATAAATTCTCATTTTGAGAATTTAAACAAATATCTAAATCTAAACATTCTTCAATTTAAATTAAATCAACCATGACTTCACAAAAAATTTCTTTTATTAAATTAAGGTATCTCTTGAATATTTAATAAATTTTTACTTAAATTATTCAAATAAAAATGTAGTTTGGCTAATATTATTAACCATGAATAATTAATTAACAAATTTACTAACATTGCTTATGCTTATACCAATGAACATGTATAAGTTTCGAGAATTTATTAACAGATGAGTTGGTAGCCAAGTAGGCTAAGTCATGGACAACAATTTTTTTTATTTTGTTTGACATCCTCAAGAACCGTGGTTCGAATCTCGAACAAATAATTTTTTTTTTTTTTTTTTAATTTAATAGCTTATTTTTAATCAATTATAACATTTTTTGTTTTTCATAATCATGTAAAATAGAAGGATTATTTATAATTTGATGATTAAAAAAAGTATTTTGAGAATGTGATTTAATCAAAAGAATTGTTTAAGAATACTTTGTGAATACTTTAAAAACTAAAGTGGTCGGACATTCGCGAATAAACAAAGCAATCATTAAGAACTCTTTATTGATACTTCCGTTTACGAAAGTATACATAAAGAATTCTTTTTTAATTCTCTCTTTGACACCGTTTGCTTGTTGGGATATATGTATTTAAATACAATATATATATTTTTATTAATTGACGCAATTCGCTAATAATGCACTTCGCGTATATATATTTATTTGTTTTAGATAACACTATTAATATTTAATGACACACTTTGTGTTTATTTTTAATGACGCTATTTGCTTTAAATATTGCACTTCACGTATAAATAATTTATTCAATGGACGCTATTTTGCGTATAATATTTATTGTGCCCTTGGAAATATAATATTTTATTTGACGCACTTTTGCGTTTTCTTAATTCACTTTTAAACACTGTATTTATAATTGGTCCTTTATATATATTTTTATGCACTTCGTATATATATATATATATATATATATATATATATATATATAGAGAGAGAGAGAGAGAGAGAGAGAGAGAATTTTCTCTAATGATCCCTCAATATATTCAATACGATTCCTCAATTAAAAAGTTTGTACCTGAACCAAAATGTTAAGTCCTGGCTTTCACCAGGAATAAATAAAAGTGTATGATTTTATTATGTTGAATGTTTTTGTAAGATTTTAAATATGAATTTGAATTAATTTGGAATAATTGAATTAATTATTAAATTATAATTATGAAAGATAAATATATGTATAATCTAGTGGTGAATTGAACTCCACCAATATTTAATTGAGTAAACCGTTTCTCACAATTGAAGTATATTGAAGAATATTTATTTAGAGTACTTGAATAGAGAATATATAAATTGAATATTCTTACCTTGATTGATTCAAGTAGATGAAGGCTGGATACAGACAGACAAAGAATAAATATAGGCACGATTTGCAATAAGACTCGAGTCGAATATAAGAAACTTTTAAGATATTTATTGACACTTGTAAAAATAATTAAATATTGAATACAATAACTTTATTTGAATTTGAATTACAGGATTTACGACTTGGTACAAACGATGATCCTGGGGTAATGCCGACTGTCGTTAATTTCAGTCGGCTTTTATAAGATTCATCTTGACATGATTTCATTAAAAAATAAGTGGATCTTGCTTGTTTTATGATTTAGTGATTTCGAAGCAACGAATTTTGTTGCTTAATATCAACTTAAAGTTTCTTTACTGCTTAGGTTAACACATTCTTTTATTGTTCGATGACTGTTTAATTAGTTCATCAATATCATGTTAGTAAAAAGATATTTTAACAATTGTAAGTTAAAAATCATATATAAGGATACGTTGTGACGTAACAATGGATTATGTTCACCCGTATCTAACGTTATTCTTGGTATGAATACAGTCGAACCTTTTTTATTACCTGTGATAATTTCCACTTTTATGTTGAATTTATATAAATTAATAATTTTTAATCTAGTTCCATTGCAAAGTCCTCCATTTACACATAAATTTTTTATTAACATTACAATGGCATTTTTTAAAAGAATTAATTTATGTACTGGAAATCCTGGAAATCTTAATGAATTTAAATAATTAATTGGAAATTTTAATTCGATATCTATTTCAGTTTGATCAATTCCTTTGTGTTTAGCGTAATCAATACTATAATATTCCGTTGCTTTTGAATTAATTTTGTTTAATATTTTATCATTGATATTATATACATCTTCATTATGAGGACAAAGTATAATTTTATCAGATAAATCTTCTTTTATATCTATTTTATTACCATATATTTTGTAAATATATTTTTTGTTTTCCAAGCCTCAGGAATTTTTAATGACGTAATTAATCCATTTCCAATTTTTAATGAAAAATTTGAAAAATCATCATCACTATTTCTCATATTTTTTGTTAATTTAAATATTTAAAAATTTTTCCAATATTCTGAAAATTTTAAAGTCTTATTAATAATGATTTATTTTGTTCCATATTTAATTACTGGAAGTGTTTGCATATAATCTCCTGCAAGAATGAATATTTTATTGCTAAAAAAATAATTACCCATATTACAAATATCACGAATAAGTTTATCAACAAGTTCAAATGCCTTTTTAGGTACCATAGAAGACTCATCCCATAAAATGACATCACATTGTCTGATTTTTTTTATCTACATCTAATTTAACAAATAAACTTTCTGTACTTTTTAAATTTAAAGGTAATTTAAAAACTTTATGACTTGTTTTACCGCCAGGTAATAAAATGTATGTAATACCTGTCCAAGCCATTGCTGATAGTATATTGTGTACCAAGGGCGTAAAACAGGGGATTCCGGTCAGAGTGTGAATGAGCACCCAAACGAAGCGAGGGCGCTAAATTCGCACAAGGTCCGCGAATCCCCTTGCACCCGTGGTACACATACTGTTTTTTATCCAAAGGGTAAAAAATTCGATTTGCTATGTTTGTCAAGCGGGCGCAAAATAATACATTCTTGCACTATTCGAGCTTCGCTCGAGATGCAATCCATACGCGAGCATATAATAGTCCACTTCTCTCTCTAGGTGGATAATATATTATATTATTAAAATATAACTTTTTTTATTTTTATGGATTACAAATTAAAGTTATAAAACGAGTGAAATATTAATAGTTTATTTCAATGATTTATCATCAGTTAAGGTGGATCATCCACTAACTATAGTTTGTTGCTTATAAAAATTAAAAGTTGAAAAAATTCTTCAAAATTTTGAAAATAATTAATTTATACCAAGAAAAAAATTTCCGTAAATTTTCAAGTAGCCTTAACGACTAACTTTTTTACATGTGCTCACTCGAAGTTTGTGGGTTTTGTATCTTATAATAGTAAAAAAATAAACGAGAGCATAAATAATAAAATCAGTCATTAAGGCTAGCTGAAAATTTACGGGGATTTTTTTCTTGGTATAAATTAATTATTTTCAAAATTGTGATGAATTCTTTCGACTTTTAATTTTTATGAACAACAAACTATAGCTAGCGGATAATCCTCCTTAGGAAGGACAGAGAAATATGAAGCATATCAGGTCCAAAGCAGCAAGTGATTCATCGCGATACTTTTATTTTAATAATTTTTTATCAAAAATGAAATATTACGATGGGTAAGTTGGACGTACGTTTTCACTTAGGATATAAACAAAATCGTATATTCACATCGGGATAGAAACGGTCTATCCAATTTTCGCGTATTTGCGTCTCTCGCTTCGCTCGAGACGCAATCCATACGCGAGCATATAATATTCTACATTCTCTCTCTAGGTGAATAATATACTATTTTAATACAAAATCATTTGACAATATTTTCTATTTTGGGATATTTGAAATCATCGATTGGAGACTATTTTTGAAAAATTCAGACTAACAAAATTTTTTTGTAAATTTGAATTTATAAAAATTATTTCAAGTCCAAATTTTCAATAAAATTTTTCAAGTTCGAATTTTTCAAAAATAGTCTCTAACCGATGATTTCAAACATACCTAAATAAAAAATATTGTCAAATGAGATTTTGACATGAGATTTCATTTGAGATTTTTTAGAGAGTAGAGTATATTTTATAAAAAAAGCTATAACTTTGAACGCAGTAAAATTAGATCTTTGTGTTTCTGTTTACTTTTTATAATAGTATAAACAAGACTTTCAATCATTTTGATCTATAAAAGATTCACAAAAAAGTGTAGAAACGAGCTATATTTAAGCATAAAATACATGTTTTTTGTGTATGATTTAAAATATAAGATAAATTTAGAAAAAATGAAAATTGCCATTTTAGTTTTTGACAATACATGTACAATGTTATTTTATTTAGCTACAATAAAAACTTTGAGAAAAAATGACTGTGCACTCTTTTTGCGATGGCAAAAATATGAGGCACACCGTGTTTAAAAATAATGCTCATAAAAAAGGTGAATAAATGAATAACGATATTTTTAAAGCATAACATTTATAGAAAAACTAAAGACTTTATTATTATTCAACGATTTCAGATCATTAACAATGAATTTGGATGTAGCCATATCGGAGTCGAAGAAAGCAATACATTTTTTTTTCAATAATGATTTTGATAAAGCAAGAAAAATTCTTGAGCCTTGGGCAAATAGTAGTATGTACCATTCTCTTGGTCACAGTGTCATTGCTTTTCTTGAAGCCATCCTCACTTTTGAACAGGTTTGTGGAAAATGTATCAGTATTGTACAAATCTAAATAAAATTAAAATAATCAAAACATCAAAGTTTAAAACGTAATAAAATATAAAATAATAAAAAAATTATAGTATCGAATTATAATAAATAATTTAAAAATATATTATGAATAAACTTGTACGTTGGAAGGAAGTCGATCTATCTGACTTTGTCTAATAGGGTTTTTTTATCATTTATATAAACACGATCGATTGTAAGAAAAAAAGAAATGATCCAGTGAGATATCAGTACAATGAGGAAATTTCATAATGATATTAAAATAATTTTTTTTCTTAGCAAAATCCTACTTACAATATCTAAGAAGGTGTATATTGGAACCTAAAAACAAAAATACTATTTTTCTAATAATGTTTAAATTAATTTTAAAATATTTAAAATACTACCTTGAAGTAGAAATGAATATTATTATTTTAAGCCCCATTGAAGTTATTTTACTTCAGCTATACTCTTATAATCACTCGATGGACCTTCGAATTTATAATTCCTAGACCTTAAGGTTTCTGATGATCTGATGAACTAATTTTACTTTACCAACTAGATTTAGCTTTAATATTGATGTCATTCTTGCATGAATGTAGGGATTTTCAAAAAATCAAAATTTTTTATTTTTTAACAAAAAAATCTACTTTTTTAATAAATTTCAATATTTTTACCTTATTTCTAGATATTTTCATCACTTATAATAATTTAATTTTAAAACCCTACATTCATGTAAAAATGACATTAATATCATTATCAAGGGAGTATGATTGGAGTAAAATAATCCAAATAAGGCTTGAAATGAAAGTAATTATGTCTACTTCAAAGTATTGTAATATTTTAAAGTTAATTTATATATTACTAAAAAAATTGTATTTTTATTTTCAGGTTTCGATACGTACATACCCGCTTAATATATCCTATCCTACAAACAATTCAAGATTGAAAATGTTAAATAAAATTTCATTTCCTAACATTCAATATTTTAAAACTGTTTATTTTATCAGTTGGCGTTTTCACTAATGATCTCCTTCAGGTGCGTTGCAACATGTTGACTAACTTTTCTAAGTAGAATTTTTGGTGAATGTAAACTAAAATGACCCTTATCTAGAAATTCTTAAAATTTTGTATACAAAATTGTTAGATAAGTATCATTTTAATCCATGTTGACCAGGAATCCTACCGAGAATATTGTCAATTTTCTCTCACGGTTTGAAGCGATTTCCGAAGTCAAGCAGTAATATTTTTTTTGTATATGAAATCATAAATTGTTAAATATAATTTTAAATTTTTCATCAATTAAAAAAAATTTTTTAAAAAATGATTTTTGAGAAAAATGCATGTTTACAAAAAGTGAACTTCTTTATAAAATGCATTTGCTCGGTTATTTTTTAGTCTTTTTCAAAATATTTCGCACGAAATTTAAGAGAACAAAAAGCGGAATAAAAAAAAAATTTAACCAGTAGAATAACATTCTCCATTTGCTGTTCCATTGTAAATTAATCGGCCTTATCTTATTTGTATACGACTAAACAAGTCCTTTTTCCAATATTTTTTATTTTGAAAGAATAAACAAATTTTAATTATTAGATATTGCTTTGAGATTTGTCAACATATTGTCTTGCGCCGGAAGGAGATTCAGAAACTAAAACGATGTCTAATAGAATAAAAAATTTTTAAATACTGAATGTTGCGCAGTGAAATTTTATTTTATATTTAGAATCTTGAATTATTCAAGCATCTATTCAAGTAACAAATATAAATATTTAGCGCGAAGAAGATATAAAAAATGTTGATTTTTTATTAAAAAGTTGTTAAAAATAGAAGAATTTATTCATTTAATAATTTAATAATGACTCTGTACTAGCAAGTTGAAAGGGCTTAAGTTTCTCAAATAAAATTTTAAGATATTGCAGTTTAAATAATTTAGCAGTAAAAATATAATTTGATACCATAGATCCTATGCTAGTCTATAAAATTTTCATTAAAAGTGAATAAAATAAACTGGCTGCGTAGGGGAGATCCAAGTTAAAAGTAACAGGGGTAAGAATTAACAGTCAATTTATAGCGACACAAATAGTTCTACTGATTCTGTATCGTACTTAATACGTTAAATATGATTGCTTCTATTATGTAAACATAGTCAGTACCATGCAGTACATCGCAGAGAAAAAGCGCGTGACCTAGCGATTTTTCTAACAGAAAATTTCCACATACTTAAATGTTTGTTTTTTATTTCATTCGATGTGATTAATAGAATGAATACTTTTTCATGTTAATTTACTCTAAAAATAATTTAAAGAATTGCATTAATATTTTAAGATTTATTTTTTAATATTTTTTTAACGATATTTAAAAAAAAATGTGTCTGTTGGGGCAAGTATTAACAAATCTTTGGGGTGAATATTAACACTGTTAATACGAAAGGATATGTTTGAGAAAAATGACAAAATGCGATGGATAAAAAATTAATCTGATAAAAACTTTACTGGAATCTTTTTTATAACATTCTTTATGGTTTCTAATTATAACTTTTCTATAAAAGAAAAATTGATGTTATTTTTACTTTCAAAAAAGATAAAAAAATCATTTTTTTATATTTTGTTAAATTTTTTTTTATAATTTATTTATCTAGATACGCATTAAAAAGTATATGATTCTTGTTAACATTAATTATAACTTGTAGCTATTATTAAATTGCATTCGTATAATAAAAAATGTAATATTAATACTTATTCCGAACGCGGGAAAAATATTACCACGGAAACTTTTTTAATAAATTTTCTTTCAAAAATAATCTATTGATGACATTTTAAAAATTCTTGCACTAAATCATAGTTTAAGGAAATCACTAACATATACGATAGGCGGGACACTCAAAAAATACGTAGATTAAAAAATGAAGATACCTTTTAAAAAAGTGTTAATACTAGCCCTGGTCTCCCCTACCAAAATTCAATTAATCTCAAAACTTGAGGATTCTTTTCTTCAATATAAAAAAAGGGCTTAAGTTATATAGAGTTGAGACCTTTTCGTAAAATAGGCTTTTATTTATTCTAGATTACTGAATCAATTAAAGTTAAAGTTAAAAAATCAGTGATTTATTTTCTACAAATGATTATAAGGACAATTAATATATTATGCTAATTTATATATTTAAACTTGTATGCATTGTTTATTGAGTAAGTTACGTTTTTGACTGTTTAAAGGGTATAGCCAGGTAAGGGTATGAAAAGTGCCCACGCAACTTTTGAGACCTGAGCTATACCACTTTGTTTGTTATGAAAAAAGAAACCTTTCTGGAAAGTTTTAACCCCAAGGTTGGACATGCAGATCCAAAAAGTAAGGTTATGTTGAATTTGAATTTTTGAAGATATCTCGGCTTAATTTTAATCAATTTAAAAAATTTTAACGGGAGGTGAAACGTAATAGTAAATGCAATAAAATAAAATGCATTCCGGAATTTCCCATCTAGAAATGAAGGTTTCAGACACGTTTGAAAAATTCAAAATACTCTATAGATCATATTTTGCGATGGGTCGGCTCAAAACAAATTTATGATATGTATTTCATACATATCTTTCATTATGAATTTTTTTGATTCTTTATAATGGTGCACCGTTATTAAAACGATTAAAATTCGTTATTTTTCATGATATTATGATTTTAACGGACGGTTAAACTTATGCAATAACTTTTTGAATTTAAAAAACTTAAAAAACCATCATATCATACAATATAAAATTGCAATGGATCCTACAAATTCAGTTACAAACCGGAAGTCAGTCATATTTGACAAAAAAATAAAGAAAATTTTGAAATAAACTTGGTTTTTCCACAGATGTTTAGAAAATCAGCCTATTAGATCAATATTGTATTATCCTTCTTTAATTAACATTATCATAGTATACCTTATTGGTAGGAGAAAAGTCGTTTTGGGCTTTGAAATTATGATTTTAAGTCAAAAATGGAAAAATCTCAAACAAAACCATCAAATTGTAAAAAGTTATTACTCATATACTCGAATTTTTCATAATTGTTGAATCAATGATCAAATCAATAATTGCGCGTGCGTCATTTCGAGATTAGGATTGGAACTGAGAATCGTCATCCTTTAAGATCGAGGTTTATTTATAAATGAAAACTGAAATACGAAAAATTCAAAAAGGATTACAATGCATGGACGTGTTCATCAGTTATGAACTTGTCCTAAAATTATTGAGTTCCATTAAGGGGAGACACAAGTAAAACACACAAAAAATGAGGTTTTTTAGTTTTAACTTTTGATCCGTATCACCTACAATGTTATCCATGCGTAATGTTGTTCAAAATCATCTAAAGAATCTATAAAAAAATTTTCAACTCGAAATATTAAAAACTGTGGGACTCGTTCCATTTTAACGCTTCCTCATTTATCACTGAATCGAGCAGTTAAAATGGAACTAGTCCCACAGTTTTTAATATTTCCAGCTCAAAATTTTTTTATAGATTCTTTAGATGATTTTGAACAACATTACGCATGGATAACATTGTAGGTGCTACGGATCAAAAGTTAAAACTAAAAAACCTCATTTTTTGTGTGTTTTACTTGTGTCTCCCCTTAAATAATTATTGTGATATAATTACAATAAATTGAAAATATTTCCAAGAACCCTGACAGAAAAATGTAAATGTTATTTCGAGATAGTTTTTATTATTTTCTGTAAATTATTGTTATTATTTGTTATTTTTTTCACTTTGTATTGTTTTAATTACTTCCTGTTACTTTTTGTTATTTTCTGTTATTTCTTGTCTGAATTTAGACACTTTAACAAAACAAAAACAGAAAATAAAAAAAATTAATATTAAAAAAAATAAATAAATAAATAAATAAAAAAATAAATTTTAAATAAGGAAATATAATGAAAATTAATTTTACATTATAAAGTATAATGCATATTAACTTCAAAATGAAATGAAATGAAAACTAATCTCAAATAATGAAATCTAATATAAAAATAACATAAAATAACAGAAATTAAAATAATATTACATTAATATTAAGAAGGGGCCGAACTATCTGTCTCTGTCTAATAGCGTTTTTGATTATTTATATAAACACTATCCTTTACAACAAGAAAAAAATAGCAGCCCCCGCTAGATATTAGTATAATTAGTAAATTTTGTAATAACAATCAAATTTTTTACCGCATAGTTTTTGACTAATTAGAGATCTACTAGCAATCTAGAATATAACCTATCTTTTTTTGGTAGGTCTCTAATTATTCAAAAACTACGCAGTAGAAAAATTTGTTTGTTATTACAAAATTTACTTATTATACTAATATCTAGCGGGGGCTGCTATTTTTTTCTTGTTATACCGGATAGTGTTTACATAAATGATGAAAAACGCTATTAGACAAAGACAGATAGTTCGGCTCCTTCTTAATACAAGCAAAATTTACCTCGCTCCTGACGTCACTCGGTTGCATTTTCATATATAAATTTGCTAATTTGATTGACAATAGTATTTCAATATAAAATATGTATTTAATTTTTTTTCATATATTCATATCATTATATTGTACTGCATTGAAATAAAAAATTTTTTAATTTTTTGTAAATTAATAAGCTTCAAGATAAGTAAATAATTATTATTGACAATCATAGTATAAGAAAAATGTTTATATTACCATCAACTTTTACAGGAAGTCCGCATTCCTTATATCAAAATTTTCTTTATCCCATGACATTAGTACGAAGAATTGGGAAACCAGATTTTTTCATTATTATGACATGCAATCCGAAATGCGAAGAAATCACAAATAATATAGGACAAAGTAAAATCATGTTCAATAATAGGAGTTATAAACTACTTATATAAAAAATATCACTTTTTCAATTTCAATTGCTACGGTTAAACTTTTTCAGTTTAAAATAAATTCTTTAACTCTTTTTATTTTATTAAGATAGTGTTCTATATACTTAAGAGAATAACATCAACAAAATTATTATCAATCATAATTTTTTGCAAATAAGAATATTTTGAACTTAAAGAGAAAATCATTAAAAAAACTTTCAAGTAATAGTTCTCCGTAATCAATACTAGTGTCGACAAAAGGTTTTATTAATCAAAAATAAATAGTTTTATAATTTGAAATAGAATCACTGAGTTAAAGGGCCGTATTTTGAAATAATAGAGTATTTTCAACAAATAAATATCCAATGAATGGCTTAAAATTGATCTGTTTTAGCTTTTATAAGAAAGTAACTTTTTCAATCTTGATGAATATAGTTAATTTTTCTCAGGTAATAATAATTGTACTTTTTTTCTTTTATTTTGATAATCGTATATATACTTTAAAAGAGAAGAACATCAGTAAAGTGATTATAATTGATAATAATAATAAATTTCTGCGAAGAAAAATATTTTGAAATTATTATAAATAAGTGTAAAAAACCATAAATAACCATAAATAAATATGAACAACTGTAAATAAATGTAAATAACTATAAAGTGTGTAAATACATGCATAAATGATTGTAAATAAATGTAATTAACAGGAAATAACTGTAAATAAGTTGAAATAACTGTTATTTATGTCTCGATTCTGACACATTTTTATAGTTATTTATAGTTATTCACATTTTTTTAGAACTATTTACTGTAATTCACTGTTATTTAAAATCATTTACAAAAATTATTCCATTTTATTATATGGGGTTTAATAAATTATTGAATTTACAAAAAATGAAAGTACTTTTATTAAATTACATTTAAAGTTCAGATTCAACTTTATTTTTTGCATATATTTGGATGATAAACATCATAAAAACATTGAAAACATAAATATTTTCTACACCATGAACATCTTATAAAACTGATAATCTTATTACAACCAATGGAATTACATTTATGTTTAACTATTTCCATAGGAAAACAAACTTGATTTACATTAAAGAAAACTCTGCTGTTGGGAATAAGTTTTGACGCGAACCAAGCATATTGAATCATTTCTTGAAATATTGGTGCAGAGAGTTGATTATGAATCAAGTTATGGATTTTTATAGCATCAGATCTTGAGCTAAGTTGTACATCGTTCACAAGTATTTCAGTGGCTTCTTGCATTCTTTTAATAAATTTTTTCACTCGTCTATGAAAATAAACATCCAGTGGCTGTGAGAATCTTGTACAACCAGGAGGTATTATTTGAATTTCATAATTGAATCGCAAGTTATTTAATTTTGATGACATTGGTTTCTGCGACTTGCCACCCCTGCTGTCTTGAATTAAGAGGAAATCCTTTTTAATGTAAGGTTGCAAGACATTATCGATGTATGATCCAATTAGCTCTGATGTTAATTTTCCTGACTTTGAACAGGTTACATGAATATTTCCGAATTTTTCAATTAATTTATCAACATCCTTTTGTATTACAGGACCGAATACTTCTTTCAGTTCTTGTAAACAAATAAATACTTTTGGTAAAAGTTTGCCAGAGGCAGAAATAGAATACTGAGCAGTATAACTATGAGAAACCTTATTTAAATCTCCAATATAAACTTCTACAACTTTTGCTTCTTTATCTGTCAAAGTTCTTTGTGAATTAACCCTATATTCACAACCGATTTGCTCAAAGTTAATCTCAAAATCTAGATCATACTTCGGTATAACCGTAGAACATTCTACTTGAAACTCTTGTGCTATTCCAATAATTTCTTCAAGAGGTTTATTTTCACTTGGTTTGACATACCTAGTCACTTTTCGCATTCTAATACGGTGATTTTTTTAAAATCTAATAACCCAAGAATTCGATGCTGTGAAGTTAAACAATTCAGATTGAAACTGAATAGCAGCTTGCATAGCCCATACTCTAATATCTCTCGTGTATACTGGTTTTCTTTTGCGTCGCTGCTCTATAAATCTATCATGTGTCCATTTATCAATATAAATATATTTGTCCAAATCTGTTCCACCTTTCTCAATATCTTTTCTCCATCGAATTAGTTCATCCATTTTACATCATTTTGAACCACTATTTTTCTTAATTGTTTCAAGTTTCCAGTTTGGATGTTCCCGAGCTAGGTTTACTATTTTTATTTTATAATCTATAGGAATTGCAGTGAACGTACTAGAATCTGGCTCAAACGAACTTTGACTAGACATAGGTTCATCAGTTGAAGGATTTTCTGAAAAGAATTAATATTTCAATATCTCTATTTTTCTCTTATAAAAAATTTCTTTTTTTAACGTGGTGAGCAGAATTTGATCGGATATTCGATCAAAAGTACCAGGTCTAACGTTGAATCGTTTAGAAAATATATCACATGTTATATCTCACATTTCTTTCTTTTGTCGCCCCTGTTGAAAATATATACGTCTTTTAGTTAGTATCTCAGATACGTAATAAAATTACGTAATCCATACGTAACAAAGCGTTCGAATTTTTTACGTATTATGAAATACGTATTTGATATTGGTGATACGTAGTTTCAATACGTATTCCAAGGAAGCATACGTAATCAAGCTAGGTTCAATGATCAATCAATCAAATGTTTATACATATTCCATACAAAAAATAAGTATTTTCTCACATAATATATGTATCTACAAGACAGGTTTCGTAGTAAAGGTACGCAATTTTTTCCACATAATACGTATCCTGAACACATCTTCCAATTGGAATACGTAATTTTAATACATGTGCTAGATATATGTATTTCACATGCATAATACCGAATTTTTTATTTGAATTTCAGACTTACGTATTGATTCTAGGAATATGTAATTTTGAACACTAGGAACGTATCTACGAGTCAGGGTTCGTATTCAGAATACATAATTGTAGGCTACACACGTGTCAAAACTACGTATTTAATGCAAAAAATACGTGATTTACTATCGCCGGTTCGGATTTCAATACGTATCACCAGTACAATTACGTAATTTGGAGCAAAAGATACACCACAAAATACGTATCTTGCAAGGATCTTGTGATTAAAATACGTAATTTTCATTTATATACAAGCCCAATATGTGTATTTTTTGTTATTGGAATAAGTATTTTTCATCGATATTCATGCATGAGATATGGATTTATAATATGTATTAAATAGATAATTTCGAGCACAAGATACGTATTCGAGCCTAAAACTGCGATCGAACATTACGTATTTTTTGCATTAAATACGTACTTTTGACATGTGGGTCGCCTACAATTACGTATTCTGAATACGAATCCCGCCTTATAGATACGTATTTTGTGCTCGAAATTACATAATTGTACTGGCCATATGTATTCAAACCAAGAACTGCGATTTAAAATCAAACTTTTCATATCCACCTGTCTTATACTGATCAAATTATTTAAAATTATTATTTTATAATTATGAAATTCCATATCTAATTCTTTTCAATATTATCAAAGACAACAATTTAATTGAAATATTTATTACCTTAAAGTCAATACCTCAATCATCAAAAATTTATTTAAGAATTCGATAGATAATTTCATATAATTAAATATAATTACTTACTCCTTTTTTTTTCTACAATTTTCACATGATTTGTTGTATTGTTAATCATATTTATAGAATTTAACAGCACTGCGTACCTGCACTTAAGAATTTCAAACAAAGCGAGTTTTTATCTTTGCTTGATTTAGTTTTAAACAATTTAGCTTTTACTGGAGAAAAGAATAATTTTAAAAGAATAACGAAGAATCAATTACTTTTAAAATTTATAAAAATTGATTGTATTAAATAGAATTAGATATGGAATTTTATAATCATAAAATAATAAAGACAACTAAAGTGATTTCGATCAATATAACAATATAGAAATGTAATATTAGACTGCGAAAATGGAAAGAATGTGAGAAATAACATACTGTCGTATATTTTCTAAATGAGCAAGCATTGGATCCAAAGGTTCAAGCTTTTTTTTAGTTACATGTTACTAGAACTTACGCTAAAGTTTGATTCGAAACTATGACCTAAAGCTCATACATTCCCCTTGTTAGAAAAAAATTTTTCAACTAAATTTTTCAAAAGATTTTTCAAGTTAGAATTTTACTAAAATAGTCCTTAATCGGTCAACCCTATTAAAAAAACCCTTGAATTATGTCTTTTATATATGATAAAAGATATATAACTTTATTACATGTTTCCGGTCTCAATTCAATACATGATAAAAACATATGATAAAAATGTATACATAGCAAAAATTTAGCATAAAAATATATGATGGAAATATATAACAATACATAATAAAAACATGAGATAAAATTTTTAAAATTTTATTTTATTTTATTTATTTAATAGAAAAACGGGCATAAAGCCCAAATACAGTATAGTAATAACAATAAAAGAATAAAAACTAAATAATTCAATACACAAAATATGAGATCATTCAGGTCACGCATAGTTCAACACACTCATTAATTCACACTTGAAACCACTAATAGATAAATTCTTCCAATCATTATGTAGTGTATTCCAACTTCTTCTCATTCTATTTACCGGTGCAAAAAACAAGTAGTTATTTCTAGTTGATGTTTCGATCAGATTTCTGGGATTCCTCAAATTATAATTTAAGATTCTCTCTACGAACAAGTTAGTTATGTCCGGACAAACAATCATATTCCTGTTGATCTTGTAGGAAAGTAAACAATCATGATACAAGTGTATCGATCCAATAGTTGGCAAGTTGAATTCACTTGAGTAAAATCGGTAATCATGGTCAAATTGATGCATGGGTATGCCACTTTTATAAGCCAGATAGCGGATCATTGAATGGTTAATTTGTTCCAAAACACCAATCTGGTTCAGTAAATAAGGTGACCAAATCTGGCAACAATAAAGCAGAATAGGCAGTATCAAAGATTTATACAAAATGGTAATAGTATTAATATCCTTAAAATTTCTAGTATGCCTCTTCACAAAGCCAAGCATTTTAAATGCCTTGGCACAAACATATCTTATATGTTCCTTAAAATCAAGTGATGAATCCAAGTACACTCCTAAATCCTTCACAACTGATTCTCTGTTCAAGACAACACCACTCAAGGAATAATCATAACAAAAACTGTCCTGCTGCCTAGAATACGATATCACCAGACACTTCCCACAATTCAATGTTAAATCATTCACAACTGACCAACGAGAAACAACATCTAAATCAAACTGTAACAATTGTGCATCATATGGTGTTTCCACTCTACGAAAAATCTTCATATCATCTGCGTATAACATACAACTTGAGTGTTTCAGATGCTTACAAATATCATCGATATATACGCAGAACAAAATAGGTCCTAGGTGTGAACCTTGTGGTACTCCAGATAACATTTGGATCTTTGATGAAATAACATTATCAATTCGCACCGACAAGTATCTGTCAGTAAGATAAGATCCAAGCCATTTTAAAGCCAATCCAGTGATTCCAAATGATCTTACCTTCTGCAAAAGACGCTTATGGTTGACTGTGTCAAAAGCCTTAGAGAAATCAGTATAAACTGTATCTACCTAATCACCAACTTTAAATGCTTCAAAAATATTATTAGTAAATAGCAGCAAGTTAGTGGTTGTAGATCTACCCTTCAAAAATCCATGCTGGCAATATGCCAGTCTACTCCACAAATAATCAGATAATAAACTCGCTACCGCAGCATCAAATAACTTGGCAATACTATTAAACACCGAAATTGGTCTATAATTTGATACATCGTGAATGTTCCCACTTTTGAAGATAGCCTGAATATATGCATGTTTCCATCTGTCCGGAAACACACCCTGACTGAGAGATAAATTGAAAAGAGTTAGCAAAGGCTTATGAAGGACATCCCAGCAGTTAACAAGAAAAATAGATGGAATCATGTCAGGTCCAGCAGTACAAGTGCATTTCAGATTTCCAGCCAATCTGGTCAACAATTCATCTGATATAACCAAATTAGGCATCACATCATCAACCATGATATCTTCATAATCTTCAAGAGATCTATGAGAAAACACTGATCCAAAAAATCCAGCAAATAAGTTGACTCTTTCCCATTCATTTGCAGCTTTGGAATCTTTATAATAAGTCTCAACAGGGATATCATTATTAGATTTAAGACTTTTAATATATGCCCAGAATGCTTTGGGGTTTTTACCAATGTTAGATTCAGTTCTAGACATATATTCCGTGTACTTAACCTTAGAACATCTCAGACATCTGGTTCTCAATTCCTTAAATTTAATATAATCACACAGACGATTTGAGTTTTTCCAAAAGAAATGAGCTTTTCTTTTAAGTTTAATTAGTTCCTTCAATTCTTCATCATACCAACGAGGAAAATTTCCCATAAAATATCTTTTTATACTAACATGCCCATCCAAGATTCTATTAATTTTATCATAGAATACATCAACATTATTAGATACATCACCAACACCCAACGATGACCAATCTAGGAACTTCAATTCATTATTAACAAATTCATAATTAACATTTTTAAAGTCTCTATAATAATTAATTTTATTAGCACCTTTAATGTCACTTAAAGAATCACAAAGTTTAATATTAAATAATTTGGACACATGGTGAGGATCTGTGGGGATAATAGAGTCATCCATACAACAATCAGAAACTGCATTAAGAGGTCCGAATAATAAGTCCAATGTATAATTCTTGGCAACATGAACGGGGAATACTTGAGTCGAATCAAATTGAGAGTATGTAGCCTGAATAACTGATGCAGACATCAATCTGTTTGGATCACAATACTCCAATTCCTTAAATAGTAATGGTTGATTCACCCATAATACATTTGGTAGATTAAAGTCACCAACAACAATAATTTCACTTCCTGGATACTCTTGAGATATTGATTCAACTGTTGTCTGGTGAAGTACAAAACTGTTATGACCACAATTTGGTTTAAAATAGACAGCTCCTAAAATAACGTTTATACCATTTGTAGAAATCCTAACAAACAACTGTTCCGACTCCTGGTCAACTGTTCTGATTACATTAGACTTGAACTTTCTTCTCACTGCCATCAGAACTACACCACCCCTACCAACACCTGAGTTTAATAAGTTTCTATCACATCTATAAATAAAATATTCCTTTAGTTGCAATTCACTATTCTGAATGTCATTACGTAGCCAAGTTTCAGACAAAATAATAACATCTGGCAATTCTGACAATTTATATAAACCAACATGCAGTTCATCCAAACGACCCACAATTAAATGAACATTTTGGTAATATAACAATAAGTGTTGACTATTTACTTTACTATTATAATCAATGATTTCGTTTGCTAAAATTCCATGTTTTGAACTGGTAAAAAATCCCTATTACCAGCTGATTCTGTGCTCTGTAAATGTGAAGATTCTACATAATCATTAACACCATTATTAGATACTCTCGAGGAGGCCTGACGATCATTATTCACATTTCTGAACTTATCCACTGGTTTATTATTTGATGTATTAGCAGGTCTATTATTGTAACTATAAGGCTGAACGGGAAATCTTATTACACCACCATCATCAACAACGGATGGCATATTGTTTCGCATTCTTACTTTTAAGACATCATTAGGATGTTTGGTATTATGATCCTTGATCATATTATACATTTCACTCCTTTGATCTCTCTGCAACTTAGTCAGGTCATTCGATACTCTAATACCCTCAGGAAACATATATGCATTTCTTAATATGTTATTAACTTCAGGTTCCGATCCCAACGTAATGCATAATAGTCTCTTCTTAGATGGATCGAATTTTCCAATTCTATAACAGGATATCTTAGACATATCAACACCACTAAATTTACTCAACAGATTATTAACGGATAAAGCATCATTTTGTACATTATTATTATCAGGAATTCCTCGTAGAATTAAATTTTTAGCCTTAGATTGAATGTATCTAATCTCAGACATCACACTAGATACCATTGTGGACATTGCAACAGTGTCTGTCACTATTTTATTTACAACATGAACAGGCGTATTCAAATCATCAATTCTTTTATTTAGGTTTGTAATTTGTCGAGTAACTTCATCAAATCTTTTATCGAACTTGTCATTTTGTTCATTGAAAAATCTCTGAAGCATTGAATTAAGTGTAGAATTTAGGTTAGAATTATTGCAGGCATTTGTGGAATTATGGTCATTATTCATAGCAGCAGATGTATTGGTATTTGTGATAGTTTCATCTAGTGTTAAACGAGATGCATCAGTCAACCTGGACTTGTTTAAATGAACTATATGCATAGCACAATCTCTGCAAACAACCTCCATACCACCATCAGGAAAGATTGTGACCGCGCACAAAGACATCTGTGCACACACCTTATGATAAACTTCATCACAACCCTGGCATTTCACAAGTTCCTGACCCATAGATTCACAAGCAGTGAAACTGCATTTCTGAGCGACTCTAATACCTATTGCAGTTTTACCGTGCATGGTTTTTCTTTTCTTTTTCTTGGATGTATAGGTTATGTTTTCTAAATGTTATGATTTGCGTTAAGTTCACGACAAAAATTTGACCAACTATTATATAAAATAGTGTAAAAATTTCAATAATATTGAATTCAGTTAATATCTTTTGAAAAACAATTTTAATTATGTATAATTAAATGAAATAATAAGTGACGAAAAAACACATGTGTTGCACCATACGCCACCTGGTGTTAATTTGTGAAAATTTGTTAAAATATTTTAATAAATAAAATTAATTTACTTTATTTATTAAAATATGGTAACAAATATTACAAATTTTATTTCATGTTTTTGTTATGCATTATTATATATTTCCATCATATATTTTTATGATATATTTTTATTATGTATACATTTTTATCACAGATCACATTCTTACCATGGGTTTCCACTGTGCATTGAATTTTGACCAGAAGACATGTAATAAAGTTTTATACTTTTATCATCTGTAAAACACGTATGAAAAAGATGTTTTTTTTAATAGAGAAGAACTGTTTGAAATATGCAAAAACCAAAAATACCATCACATGAGATTTTGGCTTAAGATTTCACAATAATCTTAGAAAAAATTAATTTTATGATTGCAATAAAAATAGCCATTTTAATATTTAAAACAAAATTAGATCTAAAGATTTCTTTTGATTATTCAATAAAAAATTTAATTTTAAATTGTTTATCTGAAATAAACTTGTGATGAAATGAATAAAATAACAAACGATATGAAGTTATTGAGATAAAAAGTTCTACTAATCAGTGCGTATCCTGCACTGAAATAGTATACAAAATTAATCTATACAAAACAAAAGACCGACCTCTTTTACCTGAACCTGTTTCTGACTGAGGTGTTGTATTAAATGGAACAGCCATTTCAATATTTTCAGTGAATTCTTCTCCTAGATTTTCACTTTCTAGAAACAATTCTTATTCTTCTTCAAAACTTATATTTTTTATAGTTTTAATAATATTTTTTGCAATTTCAGTACCAAGTATTATAGCTTGTGTAGAAAAATATTGACTTGGATTTTCGTTGAAAAAATTACATTCTTTTAATAATAATATACAACTTTGAATGCTGTCTGTTATAAGTTGTCTTGTATTTTCAGACAATTCAAAATCTAAAAATGGCTCATCCATTTCAATTATGCTGTCTATAAAAAGCCTATTATATTGTGAAAATAAAAAAAAATCAAGGATTTAATACATATTTTCCATATAAAACTATATTTTAATTCAAAAATTTCTTTTACCTTTTATAAAAGTATTAGTGCAAATAATTCTAGTATTTTACAAGTAAGCCTTTAGCATATTCTAAGTTTAAATAACAAAACTTGATACTAAAATATATAATTTGAAATTCTGTTAATTTCTCTTGTGTAAAAAAAAACGATTTTATTTACATTTTATATGAAGTATCTGCTATTTTTGTACATTCGTTCAATTTCTGTTAATAAATAGAAATCCAGCAGAATAGTTAATTTATTTTTTGTATAGAATGGATTACAGTTTTCTACCAGGTCTGGAAACTCCGCAAAATTTTGCTGGTAAAAAATGTCATTATCATTTTCAAGTTATTCAAGCTTTAATTCATAGACCCAACTCAAGTGACAGTTGAATCATTTGTCTTTTTATCTTATCATGAGAGAAACAAAGACAGAGGATGAGGTTTAAGTAACAATCGTTACTTGGGTTGAGTCTATGAATTAGAGCATCAGCCGTTTCATAAGGCCGTAGTCACATAGACGCGTTGCACGCGCCATTTGATTTTCATAGGGCATATTCCGTAAGTTGTACGTGCACATTAACGACCGTTTCTTAACTTCAAAACGTTCTGTTAGTTTAGAACGTTTCAAATCATAAGCCTTTAAACAGTTTAGTGAAAGATAAAAACATGCACATTTTGTATATCTCTTTTTTACATTTCAGAACAGCCATCTAAAAAGTTCTGGAACGTTCCATAACGATGCATGTCGTACGTGCGTACGTACGTCTTACGGAATGCGCATCATTACAATCATTTATACATGTATTTACACACTCAATAGTTATTTGCATTTATTTACAGTTATTCATATTTATTTATGGTTATTTATGGTTTTTTACACTTATTTATAATAATTTCAAAATATTTTTCTTCGCAGAAATTTATTATTATTATCAATTATAATCACTTTGCTAATGTTATTCTCTTTTAGTATATATACGATTATCAGAATAAAAGAAAAAAGTACAAGAATTAATTATTAACTGACTAGGAGAGTGTCACACCTCCGGATCACAGATTTTGCTCAAACTTCCGGATAAGTTTTCAGATGATAAAATATGGAAAAAGCTAAAGTTATAGTCATAAACACTCAATATTTCCCTAGTTACAGGCAATTGAAAAAAATCACTAAAAAAGTTACTAGATTTTTAAACGCGTATAGTTCTTTAGCATTGATAGCTAGAAGCTTAAACCTTTTTTTAAATTAAAGCTGAGCTTAAATCCTTTCGAAATAGTAGTTATAGCATGTAAAAATATTATTTTTCCCCAAAGTTATAGCGTAATAAAGATTGGACCTGAATTTTTATTTAAAAATATTAATTAATAATAAAAGCTAAAATTAGGTCCAATCTTTATTACGCTATAAATTTAGGAAAAAATAATATTTTGATATGTTGTAACTACTGTTTCAAAAGGATTTGAGCTCAGCTTTAATTTAAAAAAAGGTTTGAGCTTCTAGCCATCAATGCTAAATAACTATATGCGTTTAAAAATCTAGTAATTTTTTTAGTGATTTTCTTCAATTGCCTGTAACTAGGGAAATATTGAGTGTTTATGACTATAACTTTAGCTTTTTTCATATTTTATTATCTGAAAACTTATCCCGAAGTTTGAGCAAAATCCGTGATCCGGAGATGTGACACTCTCCTAGTGAGAAAAATTAACTATATTCATCAAGATTGAAAAAGTTATTTTCTTATAAAAGCTAAAATAGATCAATTTTAAGCAATTCATTGGATATTTATTTGTTGAAAATACTCTATTATTTCAAAATACGGCCCTACCCTGGTGAAAAAAATCAGGTGACAAGTCACCTGATGTATCAGGTGATTTATCATGCCAAAATATCATGTATCGATTTTGTTGGTTTTTACACGTTTTAAACCATGCTTAGTCAATTTAGAACAATTTTTGAAAAATTTTTGAAATTTTTGAACTTAGAAATTTTTTTGTGATTTAGTCAAAATTTTTTCTAAGACCAAATTATCTAAAAAATTTTCTAAGTTCAAAATTTTCCAAAATTTTCAAAAATTGTTCTAAATTGACTAAGCATGGTTTAAAATGAGTAAAGATCAACAAAATCGTTACATGATGTTTTGGCATGATAAATCACCTGATAAATCAGGTGATTTATCATCTGATTTTTTTTTAATAGGGTAATAATCAGTGATTCTATTTCAAATCATAAAACTATTTATTTTTAATTAATAAAACCTTTTGTAGACAGAAGTATTGATTACGGAGAACTATTACTTGAAAGTTTTTTAAATGATTTTCTCTTTAAGTTCAAAATATTCTTATTTACAAAAAATTATGATTGATAATAATTTTGTTGATGTTATTCTCTTAAGTATATAGAACACTATCTTATTAAAATAAAAAGAGTAAAAGAATTCATTATAAACTGAAAAAGCTTAACCGCAGCAATTGAAATTGAAAAAGTGATATTTTTTATTTAAACTAAAATAGATCAATTTTAAGCTTTTTAATCAATATTTCTGTATTTAATATATTCTATGTCTACTAAATATAAATCTTCATAAGAGTGAAACTGTTGAGATCATCATTGATTAATTAATAATACCTTTCGCAGAGGACAGTGTTGATTATGGAGCAATAATGCATAAATATAGCCTATTTTGGAAAATTGACTTGTCGATAACTCTGTTCAGAGGACCCAATGGAATGAATCCTTCGAAGGGCTTTCATTTCTAGGTGAAAAAAAGTCATTCACCAAGTTTCATCAAAATCCATCACCCGGAGGGTTGAGTGTCTTCTTGTTAGTTAATCCAAAACAAAGAAATAGATTCTTTTTAAGATTACTTCTGCTTCACGTAAAAGCTGCAACATCTTTTAAAAACTTAAAAACTTCTAATAAAATTACATACCCAACAATCTTTGAGGCAACAACAGCGAGAAATTTAATTGAAATCGATGATGAATGGAATGAATGTTTAGAAGAATCATGTAAATCTCAATTTCCAAAAGCTCTTTGTCAATTATTTGGTTACATTTGTACATTTCACAGTAATGAATTCTCATTAAGGAGATGTAAAACAGACACTACACCTGTATTTATAGATATTAGCTTCCTTTCCATTTTATTGCTGAATTTCCAGAAAAGAAATGCATTAGCTTGTAGTATGTACCATGATGATTATTGAGATAAATTTTCAAATAAATTCATTAATTAGTTTTTAAGATATTTGGATTTCTATACAAAATTGAAAAATGTTAATAAATAATTTTGGAACCCAAAATTCTCAATAACTAATGAATGAATTTATTTAAAAATTTAACCGAATAATCTTCGTGGTACATACTACAAGCTAATGCATTTTTTATTGAAAATTTTGCAATAAAATGTTAAAATAGTGAATATTTATGAGTACAGGTGTAGTGTCCATTTTACATCCCCTTAAGTGACTTTAATTTACCTACTTCAGAATAGTATATTGAAAATAACGAAATTGAATATAGTACAGTAAATTATGTTAATAATATTGGGTCGATTATTAATACTCTAACAAATGCTCAAACGGCTATTTTTAATACAGTAATAAATTCATTAAATACGAACTGCACTGAAAAGTGTGTGTGTATATATATATATATATATATATATAGACAGTCCAGGTGGAAGTGGTAAAAGCTACTTATTAAATACAATTATAACTTATCTAAAAATTTATTGAATCAACTATTTAGTTGTATCATGGACACAATATGTGAAAACACAATATGTAATATTAGTGCAAACAGCGAAATAGGTAAAAAAATGAAAAATGTATCAATTGTTATCTGGGATGAAATCACAATGACATCAAAATACGCTTTTGAAGCCGTCGATTGCATGTTTAAAGATGTATGTGATAATAATTATTCGTTTGTCGGAAAAACATTTATCATATCAAGTTATTTTAGACAAACATTACCAATAGTAAAACATGGGAATAGAACACAGATAGTAGAAAATTGTGTCAAAATAAGCTATTTATGGGAACATTTTCAATGTATGTCTTTGAAAGAAAATAAACGTTTATCGGAATCAGATGATAAATTAAAAAATTGGTTACTAATTATAGGAAATGGTAATTTTCATTCAAAATATGAAAATGGAAATGAAGTTATACAGATTTCAAAAGAAATATTATCAAATGGCAATCAAATTGATAAAATTTACGGGCATAATATAAATATTGAAAATTTTGACTATTACGAAAATATTAAATTAGCACTGAAAAACGTAGATGTTACAGAAATAAATGAAAAAATTTGATTAGAAATAAATGAACCAGAAATAGAGTACTTAAGCATTGACTTTGCAAAAGATGCAAATGACGAAAGTTTAGACGCAATTATGCCAGCAGAATTTTTAAATTCTTTAACGCTTAACGGTTTACCTCCACATAAATTACAATAAAAAAAAAGGAGCTATAGTTATGCTTCTAAGAAATGTTAATTTGAATGAAGGACTTTGTAACGGAACCCGATTAGTAATAACGACATTAAAACAATTTTCTATTACTGCACAAATATTAACAGGGAGTAAAAAGGAAGCGCTATATTCTTACCACGTATGACCTTATCAGCAAATGATGAACTGCCATTCCAAATGACCAGAAAACAATTTTCTGTGAAACTTGCTTATGCAATGAATGTTAATAAGTCGCAAGGACAATCATTTTAAAAAGTAGGAGTGTATTTACCAACACCGATTTTTAGTCATAAGCAGTTATACGTGGCACTTTCAAGGTCGACTAATAAAAAAGAATTAAAAATATTATTAACAGAAAAATCGAGAAAGATGAAATGGTCCATACTAAAACCATTGTTTACAAAGAAATATTATAAAAACCACAATAGAGAAATTAAATATAACGAATAAGAAAATAAAATTAAACATATTTAACACTCTAATATAACATTAAATATACAAAAATTAAAAATTATGAAGTAGAGTTTAGCGCTGTGTGGTTAAAAATCACAGCTGTTATTGTTAGTTCTGTGCCATTGAAAAAACGCGATTGCTCTTCTAAATACTGTGTGATAAAAAAAACATTGCTGCTATTGTAAGTGCTGTGATGGATAAAAACGCGTAAACTACTGTAAGCGTTGTATAATTGGAAATTTGCGTCTGCTTTTCAGAGCACTATCTGGTTTAAAAAACGCAGCGGCTATTTCAAGAGCTAAAGATGAAAAACGCAACTTCTATTGTGAGCGCTGTGTAATTAAAAATTCGCGGCAGCTATTTTGAGTGCTGTGTGGTTAAAAAAACGTGTCTGCTATTGTAAATGCTGTGTAGTTAAAAAATACAACAACAGAAGACGGAGAGATGAAGACGGAGAAACAAAGATAAAGTTAAAGAAGAAAGTTAAACAAAGACGGAGAGACAAAGATGGAGACGAAGAGACGGAGACGGAGTGATGGAAACGGAGATACAGAGACGAAGAGACGGAGACAGAGAGACGAAGAGACGGAGACGGAGAGTTATAGTTAGTATATGAGTATGTGTATGTATTTGAATAAATGTGTATATGTGTATGTGTGTATGTGTATGTATGTATGTGTATGTATATGTTAATGCTGCATGTGTGTGTGTGTGTGTGTGTGTATGTATGTATGTATCTGTTAATAATGCAAAAGATATTCACGTAAGAAAAAAAAAGTTTTAATTCTTCACTTTAAGGGGATGTAAAATACCAACATTACAGTTTTTCAAGTTATTGGTTCTTAATCAAAGATTTTTAAAAATATCTCTATATTACAGTCTTCCATTTCTACTAATAAAGAGATTAATATAGAGATATTTCTGAAAATTTTTGAATAAAGATGAAAAATTTGGAAAACTGTAATGTCGGTAACCATGTAGAAAACATATACCCTATTACATCCCCTTAATATAATAGTTTTAATTTTTAATAATATTAATAATATTAATATTACGGGAGCAGGCTTGGGGAGGCCCCCTAAGTCAGTGTCATTTTTCAGGCTCCAAGAACCGCTCCTGGGCGTCTACGTAGCATCAATGCTCATCGTAGCAATGGTATAACGTTGACGGCAAGTCGAAAGCTCTGACCCGAGGAAAAATAACCTCGCCAAAAATCCAGGGACCGTCTGACCTGGATACTAGCGACCCTGAAAGGTTCCTGCTTAAGCTACAAGATAGGGGTGATTCCCTGAATAAATGAACTATTTTTATGGAAAATGTGTAACGATAGAACAGTAATACCCCAGATGAGTACCCCTTTACCGGGAAATCTCATCTCCGCCCCCGATCAGGTGCAAGCCCTGGTGGGAGGAGCCGACTCCATGGATTCTGGAGGCAGCCAGTCTCACGCTGACCATATTTTCACGGGAGTGGGGAACCAGGCCTCGGCGGCAATCATCTCTATTGGAAGGCTAGAGGAGACAACCTCGCATAAGAAACATGGAATGGTTACTCTGGAAGTACTGAGAGTACGAAGTGGTAGTGAAAGCAGTATTGCTAGTGTCGGGAGCGCAAAAATTGCTTTTAGTAATGCGTCAGGTTTCGAACAGAATGGTATGCAAATAGATATAGATAAGTTTTTGGAAGCAACGAGGAACCAAGATCTTCTGATAGAGGAAATGAAGAAGAAAGTTAATGTTATGCAATAAGCTCTGAAAAAGAACACGAATCTCAAGATTTAAAGTGCGGTGGAAAGGTGACAGATTTACCAGAAGCATGCCGTTGACCAGCAAGAACAGATTAGGGACAAAGGGAATGATCTCAAGGACGCGGTAGATCAAATTTATGATCAGCACAGCAGAGGAAAATAGGGAAAAGACAAATGTATGGTGAAAAAAGAAGAAAAATGCGACGCTTGGTACTGCGAATACACAATCTCTCGTGCAGACGGTGCTATCCAGTCAATTGCGTCCTTTAGCTGTGAAGTCAAGCACAAGGAAGAAAGAAGCAGTGGTTTTAAAGATCTCACAGAGTTTTACATACGCAGACGTCCTTGAAAAGCTTTGCATGGAAGTTAAGCAGTAGGATGGTAGTACAGAAGTCTTAATTGTCAGACCAACAATTAAGGAAAACCTTATAATCCAGATCTTGAAAGAGTCGGATAAAAAGGTTTTTACTGACAATGTTAAGGTTGCAGTAGGGGGTATGGGAACCATGAGCATGGATGAGCGTAAAAAGACGATTGAGATTTGTGATCTTGACCAGATGTCGACAGAGACTGAGGTACTGGAAGGATTAAGTATGGCCCTAGGCTCCAAGCAAGATGGCAGTGATTGTTCTTGATGAGACAGAGGCAAGAAATCTCCTGAAAAAGGGACGGATACAGATTGGATTTCTCAACTATAGGGACGAGCGGAGAACTATGGTCAAACGATGCCATAGATGCCTGGACTTGGGTCACACACAAAAGTAGTGCCAGGGACCCGACAGGTCTTCACAGTATCTTAGGTGCCAACGGTGGCTGCTTCTTCTCGCGTCTGCAGGAGGGCTCTGATGGCGAAGCTGTTTAATTTGTAGCTCGTAGTGGAATCTGCAAAGTCTTTAGGCGAGCTCCGGAGGCCTAGAAGAGGAAAAGTCGAGAGGCCCTGAAGAACTCTTGGGAAAAAGGTGCTTAAGGAACGAATGATGTAAGTTAAGAACTAAGTTTAATAAGGAAGGCGCTGCGTCGCATAGGTGACCCCACTAGAAAGTAATACTGAGCAAGGTAAGAGCCAGGGTGGAATAAAGGTCACGAGGTGAATGTTACTAGTCTCTTGCCCATGAGACGATTATAGTTCTCTACAATCGTCTCGTGGTCAATAGGACAGCGGGTTAGACGGTTCCCTGGGACGGTCTGGTTTAGGCAGATTTTCCGTTTTTTCACCACCATAAAAAAATATTAATATTATTTACATTAATATTTATATTAATATTATTACATTAGTGCGTGCGTACGACTTACGGAATGCACCCATCATGCTTATATATCCGCAATAATAAAATATGCGCATGAGCTTACTACAAGGTACCTTAAGATTACTACAATAATATTTAATAGTTATGGATTAAAGATAATTGGAAGGCGGAAGCATGCACATTTATGTTCTTTAGGTTAACATACGTTCTGCATTTTTAGATCATATTCTTACGCTATTCTGCAATATTTTTGATTCATTGTAATAATACCTTAATGATGATTCGATATAGCTCAGTAATGTTAGGACAAGTTCATAATTGTAAAACAAGTGTATACCCTACCAAAAATAATCATGTGATTATCACGTCATTATCATATGACTATCACGTGATTACCACATGATTATCACGTGACATTAACGAGTAAAATGTCACGTGAAAATCACGCGATTTATAAAAAAAAATGCACCCTAGAAAATAATCACGCGATTATTAGGAAATTATCATATGATAATCACGTGATTATATCGACGGTGGCTACGAAAACAATCACAGCTGAGTAATTGACTACGAAAAAAAACACATCTCCAAAAGTGCGACGCAAAAAAAACACATCTCCAAAAGTGTGACGCAAAAAAAAAACATTTCAAAAGTGCAACGCAAAAAAAACACATCTCCAAAAGTGGCGGCGAAGAAAAACACACCTTCAAAAGTGCGGCGAAGAAAAACACATCTTCAAAAGTGGCGGCGAAGAAAAACACACCTTCAAAAGTGCGGCGAAGAAAAACACATCTTCAAAAGTGGCGTCGAAGAAAAACACACCTTCAAAAGTGCGGCGAAGAAAAACACCCTTTTTGAAAATTGTCACTGTGTTTTCAAGAGGTGTTCTTCTTCGCCGCCACTTTCGAAGGTGTGTTTTTCTTCGCCGCCACTTTTGAAGGTGTGTTTTTCTTCGCCGCCACTTTTGAAGATGTGTTTTTTTTCGCCACCACTTTTGAAGGTGTGTTTTTCTTCGCCGCCACTTTTGAAGATGTGTTTTTCTTCGCCGCACTTTTGAAGATGTGTTTTTTTCGCCGCACTTCTGGAGATGTGTTTTTTTTCGCCGCACTTTTGGAGATGTGTTTTTCTTCGCCGCCACTTTTGAAGATGTGTTTTTCTTCGCCGCACTTTTGAAGATGTGTTTTTTTTCGCCGCACTTCTGTAGATGTGTTTTTTTTCGCCGCACTTTTGGAGATGTGTTTTTTTTCGCCGCACTTTTGGAAACGTGTTTTTTTTCGCGGCACAATTTCGATGTGTTTTTTTTCGCGGCTCTTTTCATCTGTGTTTGTTTTCGTAGCCACCATCGATATAAAGTTGGAGATTTTTTTCTTAATCACGTGGTTATCATGTTATAATTTCGTAATAATTACGTGATTATCACGTAATTAATACAGGATAATCACGTGATTATTTTCAGTAAAGTATTTTTTTTTTCCAATCACGTGATTATCACGTACGCATCACGTGACATTTTGCTCGTCAACGTCATGTGGTAATCAAGTGATAATCGCGTGATTATTTTCGGTAGGGTGTACTGTAACTCTTTTCGAATTTGTAATATTTCTATTTCGTCTATTTGGATTATAAGTCGTAGACAAATCTCAATCTTAAGAAACGAAAATACTCCATTTCAACCTCAATCTCATTATTACGCATGGGCGATCATTTATTCTACTCAACTCTTTATTGTTTTATAGCTTATAATAAAGACGAGCTATATAAAAAGGAGCGGCAATGGGCCCGTGGTAAGGCACGAGTCATGAGCCTCCCGCTGAGAGAAAAATACACATATAGGGATATCTCTGGAACTTTTTAATTTTGAGATGTCGACCTGACAACAATTGAAAAGTCTATAATACAAGTTTCTGGAGTGGCACACACTTTAATAAGGGCTTAAATTACTTGTTTCTTGTAGTAGAATATGTGATTAAATTTTGGTATTGATTGGAAAATTGGTACTTACGGTACATAATTTTATACGTCAAAAATGATACTTTTTTATATTTTTCTACGTGTGTTTCTTGAGCTATTAAAAAAGTACCATTCTTTCGATCATTCTCAAATTTTCTAAACATAATGAATATGGTAAAAACAACAGTTTAAGCCTACCCTGGTACATGTGCCCCTCTTTAGGTAGCTGTTTGTTTATTTTTAATGTAAGTGTTATTTTTAGGTGAAAATTACAAGTATTAAAAAAGTATCATTTTTGACGTATAAAATTATGTACTATAAGTACCAATTTTCCAATCGATACCAAAATTTAATTACATATTTTACTACAAGAAACGAGTAATTTAAGCCCTTATTGAAGTGTGTGCCACTCCAGAAACTTTTATTATAGAATTTCAATTGTTGTAAGGTCGACATCTCAAAATTAAAAAGTTCCAGAGATATCCCTATATATGCATGATGGTCTATCGAATTCTCAAAGAAGAGGACCACAGCCAATTAAACAAATAGAATAGAATAAAAATAAAGCGATATGCAAAATTACTTACATTTTGCTCTCATTTAGAATGATAATTAGAATAATTACAATAAGATGAATAAAAAATAATTTTTTATATAGCGTTTCTTAATCATGGACTATAAAATAGTTAAGAGTTAAACACAACTTCTTGATTGTGATTGGAACTTGAAATCTTCGTTGTCTATATTCGTCTATAATTTCCAGACTTAATAAATATAAAAGAATTATCAAATATTAGAGTATACAAGAAATAACTTTTTTACAATTTACTGGTTCCGTTTGAGATTTATCCTTTTTTGACTTAAGGAGATGTAAAGCAGACACTACACCTGTACTCATAAATATTAACTGTCTTCCCATTTTATTGTTAAATTTTCAGAACATAAATGCATTAGCTCGTAGTATACATCATAATGATTATTTAGTTAAATTTTCAAATAAATTTATTCATTAGTTTTTAAGATATTTCGATTATGGTAAAAAATCTAAAAATTATAATAATCATTATTGGAATCCAAAATTCTCAATAACTAATGAATGAATTCATTTAAAAATTTAACTGAATAATCTTTGTGGTAAATACTACTAGCTAAAGCATTTTTTTCTCCTCAAGTTTTGCAATAAAATAAAAAGATAGGCCAAATTCATGAGTACAGGTGTAGTGTTCGTTTTACATCCCCTTAAAATCATAATTAGTTTTAAACCCGAAACGACTTTTCTCCTAACAATAAGGTATAGTATGATAATGTTAATTAAAGAAGGATGATACAATATTGATACAATAGGCTGATTTTCCAAATATCTGTGAAAAAATTAAGTTTATTTTGAAATCCTCTTAATTATTCTGTTAAATATGACTGATATTACATTTACAATTACGTTTCACCTCCTGTTCGAATTTTTCAAATCGATTAAAATTGAGCCGAGATATCGTCAAAAATCGAAGGTCAACATAACCTTACTTTTTGGATCTGCATATCCAACCTTGGAGTTAAAATTTTCCAGAAAGATTTTTTTTATAATAAACAAAGTGGTATAGGTAAAAAATTAGTTTTGACCGCTAAAAAAGTAATATCTTTTTCACACTTACTAGGAGAGTATAAGACCTCCGGATCACGGATTTCGCTCAAACTTTAGGATAAGTTTCCAGATGTTAAATAATGGAAGGAAACAGAATTTTAGATTTCAATAATTATTTTCTTAGTTATAGATAATTAAAGAAAATCACTAAAAAATTACTATATTTTCAAACACTTATAGTTCTTTAGCAGTAAGGGGATGTAAAAGAGATACTACACCTGTACTCATAAATATTATCTTTTTATTTTATTGTAAAATTTTAAAATAACAAAAAAGTGCATTAAGAGGAGGTCACGTATTTCTGTCCTTTTCTAATCAAAGAATTGAGTTTTTTACAAAAACTAATAACTTTAGCAAAAAATGAAGCGAAAGCCGCATCTCGTAATAAAAAAAGCAATATTTTCTTTGATAAAAAAGAATTAATTTTATTGCTTCGTTTTCAAGAAAACCTTGAAAAACTTAAATCATAGAGGTTAGGGTGGACAATTTGGTTTTTCAAGGTTTTCTTGAGAACAAAGCAATAAAATTAATTTTTTGTTATCAAAGAAAATATTGCTTTTTTTGATACACGATGCGGCTTTCTCTTCATTTTTTGATAAATTTATTAGTTTTTGTAAAAAAATCATTTCTTTGATTAGAAAAGGACAGAGATACGTGACCTCCTCTTAACTTATAGCATGTATCATAGAGATCATTCAGTCAAAATTTCAAATAAATTCATTTATTAGTTTTTCAGAATTTTAGATTTCTTATACAAAATCTAAAAATTTTAATGTATAATATTGGAACCTACAATTCTGAAAAATTAATGAATTTATTTATTTCAAAATTTGACTAAATAGTCTTCATGGTAAATACTACAAGCTAAAGCATTTCTTTTTCTCAAGTTTTGCAGTAAAATGAAATACCAATTTCATAAGTACAGGTGTCGTGTCCGTTTTACATCCCCTTAACTATATTTTTAATCTAATAACTGTTTGATTAATAATTTTATGAACAATAATCTCTTTTAATTTCCGCTACTAAAATACATTAAATTATATTAATACTTTCTGGCTTTTTACAAGTAAACATTTCGATATCTCTAAATGAAACAAAATTAACATTCTTTTTACTATTGATTTCTATTATTTGCCCTCTCTAACCTATTTATTCCTTTATACTCTAAACTAATCTGCTTTTTTATCTTAATCTCTTAAAAAAAAATTAACTATACAAAACTCAAACTATAATAATTTTTCAAAAACTACAGCAAAATAAAATAATTGCATTATTCATAAGGCAAAAATCGTAACTTAGATTTTTATTTTTCTTTAAAACTATTTCACTGTTATGCCTTTCATTGGAAATTTAAGATTAAATCACAACACTTGTAAATCTTGACCATCTCCCTAAGGTTCTTCTTTTTTGCCCTTTTTCTCTTTTCACCTCAATCATCTTTATCATTAGTACTTCTCTTCTGGCAACTTTGGCTCTGCACAACTACACTTTTTCTATTTCAGTCTCTATTTCTTCAACCTCTACATGCACGTCACTTCTCTGTCTTCTCTTTTTTCCTTCTCTGTCTTTTTCCAGCTCGAACACTATCCATTCAACATGTCGGATGTTTCCTAACTTCTATATCAGAAAGCTCACCTCTTCAATACTGCTCCTAATCCACTCTTCCAATTCTTTTATACTATTCTCATCTATTTTGATAGTTAATTTTTCTTCATAACTTTCATTTTACTTTCCCAACTCTCATATTGTACCACCATTAAATTTCATTTCCTCTTTGTTTCCAAACTTTCCTAAACTTTGCATCCACTTTAAGTATAGCACTCATTCATTTCATAACTTTATCTTTATCCTCATATGATCTCCTTCCACACTTCTAAGCATCATATTATTTTTTCTTTTTATTCTCTGCAAATTTAGTTAGCCATAATACCTGTATCTCCTCTCTCTTCTTCACTGCATTACTACCTGTGCCATTACCATCTTTGAAATTTCCTTACCACTCACCTATTCTTCTTTCCAGATTTTCTACCCTTTTTTGAGCTCTGCATCCTCTCCTAAGTAATTCTCTCTGTTTTTGTTCACCATCTTCTCCATGTCTCTATCATCTTGCTCTATCATATTATTTTTTATCTCCTCCTCTATATTTTTTAGCATGCTGCTGTGTCTTTCCTATACATTTCTCGTCTTTGACTGTAACTTTTCCATTATCTTATTCTCCAACTGCTGACATAATCTCTCTCTATGCTTCTCCACCTTTTCGAGCATTTTCAATACCTCTTTCATACTCTCACCTTCCATCTTCTTGCTCTTGACCTCTATTACTGTCTTCTTCAGATCCGTTTGATAACCTTCTCTACTATTGCACTCTTCACTCACACTGCATTCTTACACTTTTTTTGTTTTTCTATGACTATACTCTTTTAGACGTTCTCTTTTTCTTTTCTTCCCTTTCTTTTCTCTTTCTGCTTCACTCTCACTTGCATCTCTTTTTACATCCAAGATTTTTGTCTTTTCTACCTGTGAATTGTCTTTTCTCTTATTATTTCTTCTTACAATATAACTTTCTGCACTTTTTCTGTATGTAAGAACCTGATTTCACAGTGTGCCTTATCCCCTATTCTCTTTCTATCCCTCTTTCACCCCTACGCCTTATTCCACCACTCTTTCGCCTAATCTCTTTACTGCCTTACTATGTCCTAAACAATTAGCCGAATCTTCACAAAAGTTCTTTAAATTCGCACAAACCACTCTCCGAAATCTACACTTTTGTATAAACACCTAATTTTCTTCCTCAAATACTAAAATTTAAAAAAACTAAAATGTTTTTCCAAGCACACTCAAACACCTTGATATACCACAATCGCCATATTGGCATGTCTTATAATTCTATTATAATTTATTAATGAATATAAATTAAATTATTAACAAGAATCTAATTGACATCCGAACTCTAATTATTAATTAAAAATAAAATTGTTTTTATAATTAAATTTTAGGTATTAATTAAAAATAATCTGATTGATAATTAAATTTTAGGTTTCAATTTGGCGATGTGGGAATTAATTTATATTTAAATAATAAAGAGCAATTCAATTAATAGAATTATAATTGTGCCCGTCCCCGCATGAAAACGTTGATTTGCCAAATTTTTACTTCAATAAGGTGCCAGACAAACCACCAGCTTACTCACAGTAAACACAAACTTTGGGCTGTCTTAGATTAAGAGGTAGGCGACCTCTAACGGGAAATTTTTGAAACTGAAAGTTGGAGAGGTGTGCACTAATACAACACAAAATAAATTCTTATTTAACATTTCAATGCAGACTTTTTATTCAACAACTTCATTTTTATTTTCAAATCAATGTCATTCAGCTATTTATTTATTTTAATTCAACACACACTCTCATAACCCATTCATATACCAACAAATTCTAATAAGATAAGAAAAAATAGAAAATAAATTCAATTTAATAAATAATAAAAAAAAACTTTAAATTCACTTGTCAATGTAAGCTAAGGTATAGAATAACTTATATAATCAAAATGGCCGCCAAGAGCCCGCGTTGCTTAATATCGCTTTCTCACTCTTACACTATGCACATTGCGTACCGCCGTATCTATCAATTTCAGAAAGAAACTATTGATTCTTAATAAAATCCACTAATAACTTTAAATTAACAAAAATTAATTTATTCCAACTTACTGTTTAATTATTTAATTAATAATAATTTTATGGTCGACGAAATCGTTAGACACGTGGTCGAATATTCTCGCACTCTCGCACTCTCAAAATTGCAACGTCATAAATTAATTTCTTTTAGAAACAGCAAGATTGAAATTATAGTAGTTTAATTATTATCATCGTGAAAACCTCAACGACAGAATACAATGACTCTTTAGCGGAATAAAGGTAATCCTCCACTATCTCTATTATCTATTATTCGTTATCATCTGTGAATTTTACCTCCAAATATTTTATTTGCAATAAACTTCAATAGTTATCTGTAAATTACATCTTATCAGGATTACGCCAAACCATCACTCGGTCACGGTATTCCGTCATTTAAGTGGAGTTATTCTCGATCAAAAAAAAAAAATTCTAAAATAACTATGAACAAAAAAACTGACTTTACGTTAACTTTATCGATGTATGTATTCGAATTGGATCACACAATATTCAATAAAGTGATAAACAATCTTGCCTTTTTCGTTTTGGTCTTTACTTCCTTCGACTTGACCAACCCACCGATGTTCTTGTAGATTCATATAAGACGCTACACAACACAATTGTTCTTAGACAAGACACAGATATTTTTCTTATTATTATTTTTTTTCTTTGCGTGCAAATATCACTTAAATGAATGAAATATTAGGACTCACAGGATACACTTTTTCGTGTGTGGTAGGTATAAGAATAAAAAAGACTTATTTTATTTTGAGTTTGGCCTTATGGCATCTTTTTTCTATTTACTCATTTATTCTCTTTAAATTACATGCTACGTTAATTTAAATTATCAATAAATAAACTACTTAGATAGAATCCAAATTTTAATATTAAACTCAAAAGAACAGCTAATTCATTTATAATAAATAAATCTTTTAAATAAATTTACTTTCATAAATAACTTTAAATTTTAATATAGAGGAATTTAACTTTAATCAAAAAGAACGTAAAAAAAATCTTATTAATATTCTCATATGATCAATCTTTTTCTATATAATTTCTTTTTCTTCTTTTATATATCTATATCTATATATATATATCATGGGCCAGATCTTTCTATACCTGTAACAGAGAAAAAGGGCCTATCACCTGGTCTTAGCAACCGATTCAATACGTGCTGCACAAGTACAGGACGTAGTACACGGCAAAGGTCAGCCTTAAAGGCACCCTTTTACGCCAACCACCAGCCTTTTGTGCAAGGCGCAGTACTTCCACCTCGAGGATGGTTTCCCACTCGGAGCCTTTCGGGATTAACCCTAGTCATGCTCCTATTTAAGAGAGAAAAAACAAAAATATTAATTATAGGTTAGTTTTTTAGTAATTTTTCGAGGAAAACCGATTTTAATTAAATGTTAATTAGGTTCTTTTTAGAATACACTTTAATAACGAACAACATTATTTGTTAAAGAATCAACTCGTGAAATTGACTTTATAATGATTAAACACTTCACGCACAATCTGTAGATACCTCACCAATACTGACGGTGATTCTTTTGCTGCCCATACTCACTATGTGGACGGTGTTCCAACTGAGAAAAGTAGACTCCAAAATGGCTTAGCTGACTGAGATAAGAGAGTGAGAGCGTCTCGTGCAGCGAGTTTTATTCGCGGTTATGAGATAATTATCTGCGCCATTTAGGTAGATAGTTTAGATTACTCATGCTTCAATTTTACATAACGTTCTATGTAATTTTCTGCGCATGTATACTAACGCCATCTACCTAGTGCTTTAGATAATATACATGAATAGTACTTAATTACACGGTAATTATACAGAATTGTTATTATTTATTAAATATTAACTCTTAATTAATCGATTCTTTACTTTTATTTATCTAATTATTGTTAATTCTATGCAAATTTGTTAATAAAAAAAATCACTAGATGTTAGTAACTTTTATTAGTATCCGAAGTCCCTTTTACACCAGATATTTGAATTCTCTTTGATTTGTGATACTTTTACTCTCACATTTAATAATAATAATAAATTTATATATTCACGATAGTTATTTATCATGAATATGCATATACTTTATTTTTTTATATGTTCTTTACTTCAAATTCATGTTTTAATTGATTAATAATTAACTATCTTATCAAGTGTAAAAGGATAGTGACGCTGTCGAATAGCGTCACTTTCTGTCTCTCTTACTCTTGTCAAATTGGACAAGGAACGGCGCCTCTACCTGTGTGCCACGCGTTCGAGGCTGGCGCGTATGAACTTGTCCATGGCGCGCTTTTGATTTAAATTTGAAATTTTAAGAGAAAAGAAAAAATTTTTGAATTTTCAAACTTTCTGTTGATGGAAAATTAAATTAACCAATAAAACTTTGTTTTAAATAAAAATAAAAATTTTCTAATGATCCCTTCCTTTTTATATCAACAAAAACTATAAGATAAACTGTTTCTAGCTGATCGGCTGGTAGTTTACTAGCGATAAAGTTTTCATTTCGTTTTAATTATAACTGTCAATTTCAGACCCGTTGCAAAATTTTGAATAAATAATAAAGAAAAGCAGATTTTACATGAATTTTTAGATTATATCGCTTAGATTTTAATGTCACAATCAATTTTCTTTCTCACTTGATCAGATCAAGAAAAACAATCGTCATCAATTCACCAGTTAAATTAAATTAAACTACGTCACAGTCACTTTTAAAATTTTCGTTTCGCGCACGCACTTTTTTTTTCTTTATAATTTGTTAGTCGGCGAAAACCGTTGGTTCACAAATTTTTACAAATTGACTGGACCACAGTCCACTCACCGTAGATGAATCTCGTTGATGGAAAAGAAAAATCAGGTCGGTGACGGCGACAATGCTGGTTTAGGGTAGACTTCTCTTTCTTTCTCTCTCTCTCTCTTTCTAGTGCAACTGGTCGGCGCCGGCTATAAATAATGGAAAACCAGGTCGATGAAATTTTCCTCGGTAAAACTCTCTTTCGCTCTCTGCTCCATGATAATCCTTAGTGATCTCCAAATTTTCTCCTTGGCAAAAATCTCTCTATTCAAATCTTCTTAGCAAACTCAAAAGAAACTCTTTAGTATTAACGACGAGTAAAAGCTCCGAAGTGGCACGAGGACAGCAATCGAATGAATCTCCAATGGCCACTTCCTCCTTCTTTGAGTCTATTTCTCCTTCTCAACTATCTTTTGTCTTTTTCTAATTTCGTTTTCTCCAATCTTAAATTACTATTCCACATCACTACTTTAATTAGCTAATTTCGCTTTCTGGTCCTCGAACGCAAGTCATCGACATGCGCGCTATCTTTAATGCGGGAAATTCAACTTCAGTTATATTTCTTTTTCTTCGTTCTTTTTTTCTTATTCTCTTATTATCTAGAGAGAGAGAGAGTATTCATAAGTGTAGATATATACATATATACATGTACGCATAGTCTCATAGTGCATATGTACTCAAGCGAAGAGAAAGAAGTGTCGATCTTCCTTCCTCTACACTCTATCCATCTTCCTTTATCGTACTGTGTCTCCCTCTTCTCTCACCATCATTTCCAATTCGCTATAATAGTATACGAATCTTGCTGTCTCTTTTCTTTTTATATCTTGATTCATTCTCTATTCCTACATCTTCTTCGTCATACGCTGACTTCTAGCGCATGCGCGGTCGTTGCTCTGTAGTGGTAGTAGATGTGCTCTCTACCTATAGTCTACGCTAGCAGTGCTGGTGCTCACACACATAGTCTACAAATGTGTGCGTAATGGCTGCCGCACGCTTCTATTAACGTCGTCGTTCTCCTCGTCATACCGGTAAAAGCAAATAAACAAAAAAAAAGTTTCTTTAAATTAATTAATCATTCGATCTAATAAAAATACGTCCGGGTCAGCGAGTGCACCGATGGTGTGTCTGTGTGTGGTTGCATGATCTTAAGGTTTTCATTGTAAAAGAATTATTATGACGTACCACATCACAAAGTCTCCCCTTCTAAGCTGGACATTCACCGGAGTAGACTGCTTACAACTTATTTTGCTCGTTGCACCACAGACTAACGACTCTTACCACCGATCTGCTCGCAAATATACATTTTTGATAATCTAATTTCTTATAACTAATACACATACTTCTATCGTACTATTCCCAAAAATTACAAAATCTTATGTCTTAATTCATACTCTGTAATCAATTCGATATTTAGTTTAACGTATGTTATTCTAGATGAGTTTGAATTAGGTTATGTTAGTATCAGTGGGAGTGGTTCGGATAACTTTTTGGGTGTAAACTGCGGACAACACTTTTATCAATTTATCATATAGAGAAAAAAAATGTATGACAAGGGTCGGTATTGAATTGAGTTCAGGGTTAGGGTTTCATGTCAGGTTTAGTTCTAGGGGTTACATATTTCTTGAGTTTCGAAACGCGTACCTTCGCATTGCGCTCACCGCCCTTTATTTCGACTACGTATACTAACGGCGATTTCACTTCTAAAATCCTAAATGGTCCGTCGTATTTTGGTGCGAGTTTCACGGAAAATCGGTTAGCTGCGTTCGAAAGCACGTGTAAACGTCGCATGACCATATCCCCTACGTTAAACCTTGTATCTTTTCTCCCTTTACTATACTCTTTCGCTTGTTTTTCCTTTGATTTTTTAATATGTTTTATAACTACATCCCTTAATGCGTCTAATCTTTTTACTCTATCTGCCCAGTCTTCGGGATTTATTTTAATTATTGGTTTTTTCTGCTCTTCTTCTCTTCGCAAGCTCTTTACCGGCATAGGATGCCTCCCGTTATTCAAGAATGCTGGAGTCGTTTTAAATGTCGACTGCGTCGCTGTGTTTACTAAATGCCTGGTTCCAAATCCTATGATCCTCTTTTATAAAGGTTGCTATTATGGTCTTCAAGTTCTTATTTGCACATTTCATTGGATTAGCCTACGGGTGATAAGGCGGTGTTGTGACTCTAGATACTCCGTATTCCTGCAGCACTCAGTCTAAATGTTTGTTATCAAATTCTTTTCCATTATCTGTCAGCAACTACTTAAGAGTCTCCAATCTGAATAATATCAGCTCTTCGAAGGCTTTTGCCACTGCTTACCCATCAGCATTTCTTAGCGGGTTCAACTCGATCCATTTGGTAAAAAGATCTTGAAAGACTAGCAGGTATTCATTTTGGCTTTTACTAGGAGGAAACTCCATCATATCAGCTGATACTACCAGCCATGATCTTCCAACGACACGGTTTCCCATTAATCCTAGAGGTCCAGTTTGCTTGGTCTTGTATCGCTAACAGTCATGGGACTTTTTTACAAATAGAGTGATGTCATAGTGAACTCCTGGCCAATGATCACCTTATCATAGGTCTTTTCTAGTCCTAGGTACCCTGAGGAAGAATGACAATATGCCTCTTGCAGTATTCTCTTCCAGTGCTCCTCCGGCACTACGAATCGCCATCTTTTTTCTTCATGGATCACTGGGTCGAGTAATCGTTCTTTCCTAAATCTATATAGTAAACTGTCTTCTATTTTCCATCCAGGGTATTTTTAAGGTTTGGTCTATATCTCCTTGACTCGCTTGCTGTATTTCTCATCTTTTATTTATTCGAAAGCGCACACGTCTTCCTCTTCTTCTTGACCTTCGCACATTCTCAAAAGAGCATCAAGCACATAATGTAATGCTCCACGTTCTGTTGCTAACCTTTCTGTTGGGTCTTTTAGCTACTGTAACCACTTCAACGCACTGCCGTCTGTGATAATCTTAAAAGTATAACCTTTAAAATAAGTTCTAAGTTTTTCAATTGTCTAGATTGCTGCTAATAACTCTTTCTCTGTGGTAGTATAGTTCCTTTCTGCGGCCGTCAGTACTCTGCTTACGTAGACAATTGGATGCTCACCATCTTTGTACTGTTGAGTCAGTACGGCTCCTATTGCGAAGTCGCTGGCATCACATTGTACAGTGAATGGTTTGTTTAAGTCAGGTCTGGCAAGTACAGGAGCAGTCGTTGATAGTCTTTTCAGGTCCTCGAAAGCCCTCTGTTGCTCTTCTCCCAAACTCCATTCTATGCTTTTGCTAAACAGCTTCACTAGTGGAACTTTCTTCTCTAAATCATGTTCAATAAACCTTGAATACGATCCTACCATTCCAAGAAATCTACTCAGCTGCTTTACAGTCTTGAGTGCTAAGTGATTGACGACTAGTGCTACCTTGTCTGGATCCGGTATCGACCCCTCATTGTCTAATATGACAATATTCCAAGGTAAGTTATCTATGAGTAGCAAATTTCACACTTTTTCTTGTTTACAGTCAATCCAGCATCTACCAGTCCCCGCAACACTGTTTCTAGATATTTCAAGTGATCTACGAAATCCTCAGTGGCAATGATGATATCGTCGAGAAAACCAAACACGTTGGGTTCACATTCAGGTCCAAAAAGAGCAACGATGAGCCTTTGGAAGGTCATTGGTGCGTTGGTCAATCCGAAGGGCATTTTTTTGAATTGCCAAAGACCTGAGCCAGGTACTGAGAAGGCTGTATACTTATTATTCTTCTCTACGGGAATTGGAAAGTATGCTTGCTTCAGGTCTATTGTGGTTAGGTATCTGGCTTTTCGCAGCTTGTCCAGAATTGAATCCATACTAGCTATTGAATAACCGTCGTTCCTAGTGACCTTAATCAATTCTCTATAGTCGACACAGAATTGGTACTCCCCTTCAGATTTTTTAAATATCACTGCTGGACTGCTCCATTCACTTGCTGACCTTTTATTGACATTGTTTCCCAACATCGCCTCTATCTCTTTATAAGTGATTTGCAAGATCATGGGCGACATCCTTCTAGGCCTTTGTTTTATTGGCGCTACTCCCATTACATCTGTGTGATGCTCTGATAAGTTAGTTGTTCCAGGTACATCTGCTAGTTGAGGCATGATTCTATTTATTAACAAGGAGAGGTCCCCACCTCCGGGAAATGGATTTTTCTGAATCTGCAGAATACGATTTTTTGATGACAAAAAAATGAACCCGTGTTTTTTCGTTTCGTCTAATTGAGCTAGATTCTGTCCCACCGCTGATGCTTGCAGATTCGCTATCTTTTGTTGATCGGGTCACTGTGGTTGTTTAACTTGGTATGGAGCCCGATTCGCGTTTCTTGGTGGGTAATTTTGGTTATATGTGTTCGCTAGGGTCGACTAAGTGGGGCCAACGTTCATAGAATGACACGTTTCTCCACATGAGCGACAGATTCCTTGTGGACAGCCTCCTGCTCTGCGTCCGACTTCCTGACAGGTATAACACGCTGAATAAAGCCGTTGACCTCTAACTGCTCCTGTGGCTCCACTAGCTATATTTGCTGGCTGCTGATATCGCCTGCTTTGGTCATACTGCGGTCTTGCTGGTGCACTCCACCAGTTAACCTGCAGTTTTATATTTGGCAATCATGTTACCATAAAAACCTGCTCAGTTATCACTGCAGGTGTATTCGGTGTTATCGTGTTTGGGGTCACTGGTGGGTAGTCAAAGTTAGCTTAGGCTTATTTCACTTCTTGTATGCCTGCAATCTTAAGTTCTTTTTGCTTATTAGACTTCTTTCTTCGTCATCGTTGTTTTTGTTGCGTCGTTTCTGTAATCTCTCCTCTTGTTCGCTTACACACTCACTGTTGGTTTCTTCAAACTTGTCTACACTAGCAATTCGGGGTTTCTCCGTCTTCTTACGAGTTTAAAACGCTGCACCCTGGATTAGCATCTACTCGCGTAGGGGTGCGGGTTGATACCTATTATCTAGGTCCTTCTGTTTTCCCCAACGTCGACCTAACCGACTGAGATCTTCGTAGGTGTCTACTTGTTTACTTGCCATAAACTCACGATATTCTGCTAGCAGATTTCTATACGCAGTCACCAATGCCAACGTCACCAGCGCGTATAAGAATTTGATGTGTCTCCAGTTAGCTCGAATTGAGCTAGAATTAAGCTGAAATTCAGCTAAAAGTTAGCTAAAAGTTAGCTTACCGATAGCTAAAAGTTACCGATAGCTACAAGCTAGCTCACGGTGGTCCTCAAGTTATTTTGACCGTGAAGTTTTTGTACCTCAGATTTTCCTTTTGGATATGATTCGAGGCACATTCAGGATCAAATTTCAATGAAAATGAAAATCGAAGAATGAGCACTTTTTTATTTATTCAAATTTCTTTTTATATATATATATATATATATATATATATATATATATATATATATATATATATATATATATATGTTATTTATAAAAAAATTTTTTATTGATAATTTATGAGCTTAATTTCTAGAATGCCGTTTTCGGATATAATTATAATTTATTTACATATTTTAAGCACATATCATCGTAAATATATTTAGGAAAATCTAAAGTTATGTAACAATCTAAGCGTAATGTTAAAATCAAGATCTTTTTCGTAAAACAATATAGTGATGAAAACTATGAGAAATAATACGTTTTTAAATTATTTAAAGACGTCATTTAAAGTAATTGTAGTTAGAAAAAAGTGTGTATTGATATTCTATAAGAACACAGCACGTACTTTTGGTATTTCAATAACACCAAAAGCACATTTCCTACATTTGGATTCAAAGCTTTCACGGTGAATACTATACATTGTTAGTGGGTTTTTTCCGATTTCAGCTGTATAAGTTGTGGTTTCGAATACCGACCGTTGTAATATTCACAAAATATTGATATCCTAAACCACAACTTACACGGCTGAAATCTAAAAAAAATCCTTTAACAATGTCTACATTTCTCGTGTAAAAGATAATATTGAAGAAAATCGAGGCCTAGATTTTTACAGCGAACAGACTATGAAAGCGGTCGATTTTGATTTTTCAATAACATGAACTAATATTATATGTCGTAAAATGATTCTAATTATGCAGATAAATTATTAAGAGCAGTCTGCGAATATTAATCACTGTACGTAACTTTAGTAAAAAATATGTATATGTTATCTGTATATATATCTGCATAATTAGAATAATTTTACGATATTTTATATTAGCCCATGTTGAAGGAGAATGAAAATGGACTGCTTCCATAGCCTGTTAGCTGTAAAAACCTAGGTCTCGATTTTCTTCAATATAATCTTTTACATGGAAGTTGTACTTTTGATGTTACTGAAATTCCACAAGTACATGCAGTGTTCTTAAAGAATATTAATACAGAGTATTTTCTAATTACAATTATTTTAAATGACGTCTTTAAATAATTTAAAAACGTATCATCTCTTATAGTCTTTATCACTATAATGTTTTACAAAAAATAGCTTAATTTTAACTTTACGCTAACATTGTTACACACCTTTAGATTTTCCTGAATATATTAAGAATACTATTTGCTTAAAATATATAAATAATTTGTGATTAAATTTAGAAATGAAATTCTAGAAATTGAGCTCATAAATAATCGATAAAAAATTTTTTTTATAAAAAATAAAATTTGAATAAATAAATAATGCTTATTTTTCGATTTTGGTTTTCGTTGGGATTTGATCCCAAAAACTTTATGGTCAAAGGATACTCCCCGTTAAGATAGTCAAAATTGCCCTGTCCCTGAAATTTTTGTTTGACCTGGTAACTTTGTTTTAGATCGAAAATAAATAGTTTTTGTCATATTTGCAGACCGCGACCCCCCTCCTCCTGTCCACAACATGAAAAAAATGACTTTTTCCCTATTTATTTTTTTCTCCGAATCTAGACATTGAACCCCGAAAAAATTGTGCTTATAGTTTAAATGTTTATCTTGCAGAATTTTTTCATAAAGATCTAATGATAATATATAACCTAAAAGGATAAAAAAAATTAAAACCCTTCTTATTTTCACGGGAAATTCGTGACAGGACCAATCCTTGCAAAAAAACTTGTATTTTGATTAAAAGTACTTGCTTGAATTTTTTCAAATATTTCCTGGAGGTGCATCATAGTTGAAAATGCAAAAAAACTCATTTTCTGGACGTTTCAGCTGATTTAAGCTCATTTACAGACTTCGTATTATTATTTATACTATGAAATTATATTCCAGAACTTTTTTTATGAATTTAATTGTACAATCAAGTCAGAAAAATAAGATTTACAAATATTCGGATCATATTTTTGCATGAATCTACATTTCACATTAGGTATTGATCACATTTTTCATGATTTTGTTGATATTTCACTTCTTTATATGGGATAAAACCTTTTAAATATTATATTACTTTGATAAAAGAAAATATTTTGATAAATAAGTCATTTTACTGGTACAGCAATGTTAAGTACGGTCAAAATATCAACTTGAGATTACATATGAGTTAATGAATTTATATTTCGTAAGTAAAACTAATCAATACAAAAATTAGAACCATGATTTAATAATATGAACCTTGACTTTGGCATTTTTAAAATTATGTAATCTAAATCTGCACTTAAGTCACACTTTTGCTAGAGCTATGTGGTCTGTTTTTACACTTTGAAAAAAAATGTGAGCATGCGAGTACATTGAAATCTTGTTTACATGTCTCATATTAATATTACAATATTAAATATATTTTTGTTAAGAAGCGCATATTATTTGCAATTATTCTATGACATTTGCACTCGCTTCAAAGATTATAAATGAAGTTTGCACTTATGTCATGTATTGTACTATATTATCTCCATTGACATAGGTACGAATTCAGTTTTTTTTGCAAGGATTGGTCCTGTCACGAATTTTCCGTGAAAATAAGAAGGGTTTTAATTTTTTTTATCCTTTTAGGTTATATATCATCATTAGATCTCTATGAAAAAATTCTGCAAGATCTGTAAACATTTAAACTATAAGCACAATTTTTTGGGGATTTTTCCAATGTCTGGATTCGGAGAAAAAAATAAATAGTGAAAAAGTCATTTTTTTTATGCTGTGGACAGGAGGAGGGGGGTCGGGGTCTGCAAATATGACAAAAACTATTTATTTTCAATCTAAAACAAAGTTACCACGTCAAACAAAAATTTCAGGGACAGGGCAACTTTGACTATCTTAACGGGGGGTACCCTCTAATTGATGAATACCGTGAGCTCAAAGTTAGAAAGAATTTACTTGGTAAGTCGATTCATATATACAAATTAAGCAATTTCAGGTAAATTCTGATTTGACTTCAGCTAAATTTTATTTAAATTCTACGTTCTTTTCTAATACATTGAAAGACTTTAATTGAGAAGCCATTAATTCAGCTGCATCTTTTGCTAATCCAGCATTCCTTAACATGTCCTTAAGCTGAGCTTGAAAGATCTTTTTTTGGCTTTTCTCTTTACTAAAGGAACATATTCTCCACATATCTGTCCTAGGGGTGATAACCCTCGTACCTCCCCAAGTCTAAGTACGAGGGCTTTCCGACTTTGACAAGGACAACGCAACTCGTCTTTGGACACACTACGGCATCATTTTCACGTTCTGAAAAATTGGAAGTGAATCATCTTACACATCCTTTTTGGACAGTTGTCATCATTTCAGTGTCTTCCGTGGCAGCATGATTAAAAGAACTACATAAAAAATCCAGTTAGTAAAAGTTTATGTTACTCAGTGAGGCAAATAATGTACACGAGATAACACTACAAACAGGTGAAATTCGAATACTCCCAGTTTTCTGCTTTTAAAGATATAGCAATCGTGAGATTTGTCTTCAGACTAATGTTGTTCTAAGTTATTTTTATAATCTGTATTACCAAGAATATATTTTTTGCAAAATGTAACATAAATTCGATAAAACTGGAGATAATAGTAAAATAAAGTTTCTGAAACCAGCTATTTGGAAAAAGCCATTAGGTAAAAGTGATTGCTACACTTGCGTGACAAATGTAACTGGGGTAAATAAAGTATGACCAGATAAATATTGTATGCGACAGTTTCTAGTGTCGTTTGTCTGCAGAAGCAAATAGTCGAAAGTTTGATAGACGAGGCTTCACGAGACAGCTCTATACAAGGAATGGATAATATGCTAGTTGATTGTGGTACGGAAGAAGACGTAGAAAATCTTAACGACCATACAGACGACGATACTGACGAAAATAAATCGTTGAGAAAAGCAGAAAGTGAATCCGTCGAAAGTGAAGAAGAACTGTCTTTGGGCAGTGATGAGGAATATGTTCCCATTGGTAAAGAGAAAAGCCAAAAAAAGATCTCTCAAGCTTAACTTAATGACATGTTTAGGAATGCTGGATTAGCAAAAGATGCAGCTGAATTAATGGCTTCTCAATTAAAGTCTTTCAATGTATTAGAAAAGGACGTAAAAGTTACATTTTATCGAAACCGAGAAGAAGCATTCCGATCATACTTCACTAGCGAATCTGATCTAGTGTATTGCACCGATGTACGAGGACTTATTAATAAGTTTAAACCAAATTTATTCAAGCCAGAAAAGTGGAGGTTATTCATCAATTTATCCAAGCGAAGCTTGAAGGCAGTTCTTCTTCACAATACGAACGAGTATGCTCTGTTACCATTGGCTCATTCAACTGTACTCAAAGAAGAACCCAATAAGCAAACATCTGGAAAAAAGAATTCTTTAAGAATTCACGAATGTCCGCTCTGAAGTTAATAAAATATATTAATAAAGTATTCATAAAATATTCACAAAGTATTCTTCCACAAAATTTAAATAAAAAATAACTCTTCAACGTATCTTTATAAATATTTTAAAAGGGTTAAGAAAGTATTCATAAAGAATTCTTTTTTGAAAAAGTAATCATAATCCAAAGTATTCATAAAGTAGTCAAAAAGTTTACTTTTGAAACACTGATTTCCTAGTAACTTAGTCACTTTCAAAAATCGAAAGATGTAATGGATATTTTATCGCTTTTCAGATTGTTTTAAAATCATTTTTAATTTTGATTTTCATGAAATTCAAAATTGAAAACTTGAAATTCCTGATAATTTTATAAATTGTAAAAATTCAATTTAATTAATCATTCAATAATTTAAATACCTTTTATCTATTTCAAACGAAAAAATTGTTAACATTTTATGAAACAAAATATATAAATATTTTAAGTGTGTTTTAAATAAATTCTCATTTTGAGAATTTAAACAAATATCTAAATCTAAACATTCTTCAATTTAAATTAAATCAACCATGACTTCACAAAAAATTTCTTTTATTAAATTAAGGTATCTCTTGAATATTTAATAAATTTTTACTTAAATTATTCAAATAAAAATGTAGTTTGGCTAATATTATTAACCATGAATAATTAATTAACAAATTTACTAACATTGCTTATGCTTATACCAATGAACATGTATAAGTTTCGAGAATTTATTAACAGATGAGTTGGTAGCCAAGTAGGCTAAGTCATGGACAACAATTTTTTTTATTTTGTTTGACATCCTCAAGAACCGTGGTTCGAATCTCGAACAAATAATTTTTTTTTTTTTTTTTTAATTTAATAGCTTATTTTTAATCAATTATAACATTTTTTGTTTTTCATAATCATGTAAAATAGAAGGATTATTTATAATTTGATGATTAAAAAAAGTATTTTGAGAATGTGATTTAATCAAAAGAATTGTTTAAGAATACTTTGTGAATACTTTAAAAACTAAAGTGGTCGGACATTCGCGAATAAACAAAGCAATCATTAAGAACTCTTTATTGATACTTCCGTTTACGAAAGTATACATAAAGAATTCTTTTTTAATTCTCTCTTTGACACCGTTTGCTTGTTGGGAATACTGTAACATCGAAAACGTTTTAAATAAAATAAAGTGTAGTGAGCATGAATGGTTAATTTGCGGAGACCTGGAAATATTGTCAATGATACTAGGTTAACAATCAGGTTTTACGAAATACTCATGCTATTTATGCATGTTCGACAGTCGAGATAGAGCAAAACACTATTGTTAAGTCCTGGCTTGCACCAGGACTAAATAAAAGTGAGTAAGTTATTTTTTTAATTTATATAAATTTATATATAAATTACGTTCTTTTGAAATATTTGACTTATTTATAAAAAAGCAGTCATTAAGATAAAGATGTATGAATTCTAGTGGTGGAATAGCTCCACCAATATTTGATTGAACGGAATCGCTCTCACAATTGAAAATTACTGAAGGATAACTTCAATACTTTTAAATAAAGAGTTTATTAAATAATTATATATTCTCACCTTGTAGTACTTCTTGAGTAGATTGGTGCTGGGTACGGACAGACAAATGAATAGGCACCATATGTAAATATATAAATCTTCGAGGTTTATTAATATCTTTTAACACTTTCAATACAATAGATTTGTATACGCGTACATATTTTAATAATCGATATATGAATATGTAGTATAAGCAATTGCTTTTGAAATATAGAACTTTATGGGCAGTGTAAACTTGTTACCAATAAGAAACCCGAGGTAATGTCCCAAATGTCATTTTTTTCATTTGGCTTTTATACTCATATTTGTTTATAAGATTTATTATCTTTTACATCAATTTTTATTTATAAATTTTCTTAAAGTTTGATAATATGTTTCGTAATGGTTTTTAGGATTCGTTTGGTAATTTCCAAATATACATTTTGATTCTTTTCTTATGATCTACTTAATTTCGCTTAATAATGAAATAATGCGGCTGTTCAATAACTGAGAAATTTCGATTTACCAATGTTAATAAAAAAAAATACGTTTATGACGTAACACTATAATACAAAAGTGTGGCCAGCGAGACCATCACTTACTCCAGGTTCCAGCAATGTCATCAATCGTCCTCTAGTTGATCCTAGCAAAACCCTTTTACCGCCTTTACATATTAAATTAGGACTGATGAATCAATTTGTTAAAGCTCTCGATAAAGAAGGGCAATGCTTCAAATACTTAGAAATCATCTTTACAAATATAACTCTGGTTGAATTGAAGGAAGGTATCTTTGATGGACCTCAAATTCGCAAAATGTTCAGGGACGAAGAATTCGTCAGAAGTATGAATGATACCAAGAAGGCAGCCTGGTTGAGTTGCAACAAAATTTCTTGATAACAATAAAGATGAGAACTACAAGATCATCGTAGAAAATATGGTACAAAATTTCAAAAAATTAGGTTGCCTAATGAATTTGAAACTCCACTTTCTCGATTTGCACATTGATGAATTTCCACCAGTCGTAGGTGACTACAGTGAAGAGCATAGTGAAAGATTTTATCAAGATATGAAGGAATTTGAACGTAGATCGCAAGGAAAATGTAGCGTAAACATGATGGCGGACTATTGTTGGATGCTAAAAAGAGAAGTACAACCTAATAAGAAAAAAAGACGTAGAAATCCTTTGCATAGGTCGTTCGAAGACAAGCGTATACGCAAGCGTAAGTCAATTTAGCTCTTGTGCGAATTGACTTTTGGGTAGTATTTTGAGGTTATGTTCAAAATTAGGCGGTCGACTCTCTTTTTCCAGAACAAATTCGGATTCAGCAGGCCAAAATACATAAAAATAAACAATTTTCATTTTTTCTTTTCATGTTTTTCTACAGAAACACGGTTTTTTGACAGTTTTTTGAGGTTATGTTCAAAATATGCGGCCAACCCCCTATTTTTGACGCCGGATTCGGATTCAGCGGGAAAATATACAAAAGAAAAGTATATTCTCCATCCCAGAACCGCCAACTTTTTTTTTTAGGTCTGTGTAATTTATGAGCTTGATTTCTAGAATACCGTTTTTGGATGGAATCATAAATCATTAACATATTTTAAGCAAATATTATTGAAAATATATTTAGGAAAATCCAAAGTTATGTAACAATGTAAGCATAACGTTAAAATTAAGATTTTTTTGTGAAACATTATTTTTATTTATTTAGGCCTACCCTAACCTATAAGGTTAATACAGCCAAAAAATATTGTACATGATATAGTAATAAACAATAAACAATACATGAATCCATGGAATAGAAATTATGATGTCAGATCACACTCATTTAAAAATTTCATCAAATTAAAATAACTTTAGAGTTCAAGTTCTTTAGGGTAACACTTAGTTCATTATTGACATAAATCTTGTTTAATTTAAATTCTTCAAACATTTTTTCACGTCGTAGATTAAAAATTTGGCACTCATAAAAGACATGTTCAGCATCTTGATTTTCTTAACCGGTTAAAAACAACTGTGGCTCTTTTGTTAAGATTTTTATTTTTGAACCAAGGAAGCCTTCTGCCGTCATTGAAATTTTGAAAGTATTTGATGCCCTTAAAGGTTCCTAATTGTAGTATAACTTGTTTGTGGACATCGAAGGCTTGGCTTTTCTAAATGGTTTTAAAATCGGAATACGGAATTAAAAATTTCTTTGTGGCACTCCTAGCATGATGATCTGCTAGTTCGTTTCCTGTAATTCTGATATGTGCTGGAATCCAAACCAATTGTAACTAGGGCTTCCACAAGACAAGACAATACGATCTTTTATCATATATTGTCTTGTTCTTGGGAAAGTCTCGACAACGTGTATCTTGTCTTGGTTTCGATAAATCTCGAAAATAGAAAATCTTCTCTTGTCTCGAAATTTTTTAGTCTTGTCTTGGTGTTAGGGGCTTTTCCGGATTAAGAAAGCCCCCGAAAAACCCTTCACAATATTTCTTAAAACTAAAGAATACAAATTCAAACTTATAAAATAATAGGGTATGATAGAATTCATTGTGCACATAATATATATTAAGTTAGAATAAATTCAATTAATTCAATTCTTTTAATAAATTCAAAATGTTAATTTACACATTCAATAATTATTAATAAAACTAAAATGAAAATAATAACAAAAATACAACTTAATTTATTACAATGAGTATAAAATTGTTCAAATTGAGTGTAAGAATTACAAGCATCACTCTACTTTTAATTAGCAATTTGCATGTCATAAGAAAAATGATTACTAATTATTTTTTAAACTTATCTCTGTAGAATTTCCCTGGCTTCTTGTACGGCGTCCTCATCATTCGATGGATGATTTGGTGTACTGCGTAACATTACTTTGGAACTGAATTTAATTACGATCAAACGCGAACAATTTAAAAATAAAACTTAAAGAAAATCATTAAATTCAATCAATGTGATTGCCACACGCGCCTGCCTCGCGTCCGCCAGTCCATGTCGAGCCTAAAAGCCATCGTCTATAAGATGCTGAAGTAGATCAAGCCGGTGCGCTTCCGCATGTCCCTAGCAAGAGAAAGACTTAATCGCGCGTCCAAAGTCACGACAGTAGCTATGCTCATCCCACTACTTAATTAAAAGTAGGAGAGAGTCAAGCTATGTCATTGGTGCATCATTGTATGGCCACTAGCAACAAGCACTACAGGTAGCTGTACGTGTTGCATGGTCAGCACAATGGTTCGCTGCTACATCTATTCAATGGCGCAAGCCCTTTTCTTTGTACTTTTGGTGGTTCATAAATGCCTAAACGTTTGGCTTTTTCGGCTAATTCCATTCAATGTAACATCGAAACTTCATCACCATCAGAAAAATAATCAGGCATTGGTTTTGTCGGCGAGTCGTCTAGCTTCTCCAAAAACACCCAATCGCTCGTATTATACCAGTGATCTCGTAAACTGCCTTCTAACTTTTTGTAAACTCTGTCAACATCACGTCTTATTTGGCGTCGATACTGTGGAGTGAGCTCCTTGTTATGTTGTGATTCATGGCAGGAAAAATCAGATCTTTGATGAGATTTCTGAAGGTTGCCCATGGAATCGTCTATTCCCGTTGAAGATAGCAAGCTGCCAAGTGATCTTGTAATTGTTTTTCGTGGCTCATCAGTTAAAGATAATTCATCTTCTAAGAGGAATTTTGAATAAACCACGGATGCTTCATTATCTCCTTGGTCATGTAAGTTACTGTCAGAACCTTCTTCTGTTTCACTGACTAGGAGAGTGTCACACCTCCGGATCACGGATTATGCTCAAACTTCGGGATAAGTTTTCAGATGATAAAATATGGAAAAAGATAAAGTTATAGTCATAAATACTCAATATTTCCCTAGTTACAGGCAATTAAAGAAAACCACTAAAAAAGTTACTAGATTTTTAAACGCATATAGTTCTTTAGCGTCGATAGCTACAAGCTTGAAACTTTTTTAAATTAAAGCTGAGCTCAAATCCTTTCAAAACAGTAGTTACAGCATATCAAAATATTATTTTTTCCCAAAGTTAGAGCATAATAAGGATTGGACCTGAATTTTCTTTTTAAAACATTAGTTAATAATAAAAGCTTTATTACGCTCTAACTTTGGAAAAAAATAATATTTTGATATGCTATAACTACTGTTTCGAAAGGATTTGAGCTCAGCTTTAATTTAAAAAAAGTTTCAAGCTTGTAGCTATCGACGCTAAAGAACTATATGCGTTTAAAAATCTAGTAACTTTTTTAGTGATTTTCTTTAATTGCCTGTAACTAGGGAAATATTGAGTATTTATGACCATAACCTTAGCTTTTTCCATATTTTGTCATCTGAAAACTTATCCCGGAGTTTGAGCAAAATCCGTGATTCGGAGGTGTGACACTCTCCTAGTCAGTGGTTTCTAACGTTCGCAATCCACTCCGTCTAGGATCGACAAGTGGCAGTTTTTCATCTTGCCTTCGTGTACCTAAATCACTTTCTGATTCAGAAGGTGACTGCAATGGCAATGATTGTCTATGGGTTCTGAGTTTTGTCCTTAAACTCTTAGTTTTTGATCCAGTCCCTTCATCGGTGCTGGATAGATCACTGCTAGTTCTTGAAGAACTTCCAGTCTTAGTTTTTTCAGAAACTACTTTACGCGCTCTACTTGCCACTGTTTCTCTGTAAACAGGTTTTTTGGCATAAGTAGGTTTTGGTTTGATGTTAGTCGTGGCTGGTGTGATCCGAGATCTGGTACGTTGTGCAATCACACTATGATAAAATTTAGGACTCTCTTTTTTAGTCTTTAAGCCTGGAGGTCGGCCTCGTTTAGAAGTTCCTGATGTAGTTGGTATAGTCGGATCTGCGGTGAGTGGTCTCTGAGAAGTACTTGGTACATTATCTCTTATTTTGGGTGGTGCTTCGGGATTTCCTTGATCACCTATACCTTTCTCGAGAACAGAAGCACCCCTAGTTCCTAGAACCAATACCCTGAGTCTTGGCAAGTTTTCATTAAGTTCTTTTTCTGTAGGCTCTTCCACGAGGTTTCGGCTTAATGCGTCTGCATCAATGTTTAATTTGCCAGGCTTATATTTGAACTTATATGGATAGTCGGTGAATTTGATTATCCATTGCATCAATCTTTGTCCTGGGTCTTTCCTGTTATGCATCCAGTTCAAAGGATCATGGTCTGCTTGTAATATGAATTCTCTACATAATAAGTAGGGTCGAAAGTGGTGCATTGAATATAGGGCAGCTAAGCACTCCTTGTCGGTGGTACAATAGTTTCTTTCAGCCTTATTTAGTAGTCGTGATAGAAAGGCTACTGGGTGGTCAAATCTGTCCTTTTTTTGGCTTAGTACTGATCCAATGGCGTAGTCAGAAGCGTCGGTGTTAAAGTAAACTGTTTCTCAAAATCAGGAAAGATAAGTATTGGTGCTTGCACCAAGAGCTGTTTTAGTTTTTGAAAACTCTCTTCCTGCGCTGGTCCCCATTCATATGGTTGGTCATTCTTTAGTAAATCAGTCAAAGGTTTTGCTACTTTTGAGAAGTCTTTAATAAAACGCCTATAGTACCCAGCTAGTCCTACAACTTGTCTTATGTTCTTTGGCGTCTTGGGTGTAGGAAATTCAACTACGGCTTTTATCTTACCTGGATCTGGTTGTATCCCTTGCTCGCTGATTATATGTCCTAAGAAGGTTACCTCCTTTCTTAGAAATTCGACCTTTCCAGGCTGCAAAACTAATCTTGCGCTACGCAGTCGATCGAAAAATTTACGAGTTTTTCGATCATGTTCATGTAGATCTTTCGAGTAAATTATAGTGTCATCCAGATACACCAACATCTCGGTGTTCTGTAGTCCCATAAGGACATAGTCCATCATTCGCTAAAACGTTGATGGCGCCCCCTTTAGACCTTCAGGAAGACGTGTATACTGGTAGTGTCCGTGAGGAGTGGTGAAAGCACTTTGCCATCTGTCCTCAAGACGTAATGACAATTGCTGATATCCACTAGCGAGGTCGAATACCGAAAAATATACTGCTCCTCCTAATTGGTAAAAAATATCTGTAATATTAGGTAGTGGGTAAACGTCTCCTATAGTCTTTGCATTTAAATTTCTCAAGTCTATTACCATCCGCCAGCGTGGGTTACCATATTTATCTGGTTTTTTCGGTACAATGATAACTGGGTTACTTGAAGGTGAACAAGATGGTTCTATAACCCCATCCTTAAGTTTCTTGGCTACTTCGTCCTTTATCACCTGTCTGTGAATAGGCGGATACCTATACTGTTTAGTATTTATTGGAATGTCGTCGGTTGTGGGTATCCTATGCTCAGTTACATATGATGCAGGTAGCAAATCTCCCGGTAGTAGAAAAACGTCATTATAGTCTGAGATTAAATCTTTCACATGTTCTTTCTCTTCTTCGTTCATGTGGTCCATACTTAAAATGCTAAGTAACTTTTGGCATCGTAAGTAGGTGTCATCTATTCTTGGCGCTTTACTATCCGACGATGACTCGTGGTAAAATTCTGGATTTACATATTCAAAAGCCATTAATTCGCATCGAGGTATGTTTAATGTGACGTCCTTGTCATGAGTGTTGATGGCCATGACTTTGCATTTTTCATTATGGTTAGTCACTATACCTTCTTCTATTAATATTCTTGGGTCATTCACATCGATCTTTGGTAAGTATCCATCTGTCAAGTTAGTCGGTTTTAACTTAATTTCAAAAATCTGTTTAGATCTTCCTTTAATTAGATAGGTGTCTGGAAGATCTTCTAGTACATCTGCGCATGTAGCTGTATCATTATAATTTATGTCATTATCTACACTGTTTCCTTGAGCCGCTTGGTCTGTGTCTGTACTTTTGTTATATTCCAAAAATGGTATAGGGTTCATGACATCTCCTGCTATCATGAGAGCCTGGTTATAGTAGGATATAACGGCTTCTTCCTGCTTCAAGTACCGTCGCCCCAGCATTCCGTCTTGTTCAATTGGAAAAGTGCGGTCTACAAGATGGAATTTTACAGGCTTGCCACGAACATGTAACCATATGGTTCCATAAGTCTTAATAACTTCGTTAGTGATGCCGCTAAGTTCTGTACTTCCTGTAGGATCAAACTCTAGTTCAGATTTTATAGCGTCAAATTTAACAATGTTTACTGCGGCTCCGTTATCTATCATGAATGTCATCCATGGTGATTTGCCTTCTGGAATATACATCCTTATTGAGATGGGCTCATCATCGCAGGATTCTGCGTTTCCAAGTCCTTGATATAAGTTGGTGTTTGCGATAGCATCAGCACTGGTGCTCTCGTCTTTGGTACTGCTCCCATGGGTTGAGTCACTTGTCCCTGTGCTACTTGGGAATTGTTCATTCTTGATGCAGGTTGGATGTAATTCGAGTTGTTTTGACTCGTCAACTCCTGCCTGTTACGAGCCGCATTCGAGTTTAAATTGTCGACACCTTGATAATTGTTTGAAGCATATCTCTGCGCGTTTCCACCTACTTGTTGATAGGCATTTCTACGAGAATAATTGTTGTCACGATAAGCTGGTCTTTGATTTTGATATCCTTCACCTTGGAGTTGATTAATGGATTAAACAGTCTTTGGTCCTGGAATAGTTGATTACTTCGATTTCTATATCCTGAGTCAGAATAACTTCCATATTTAGGTCTACGTTGGTGATATTGAAAGGAAGTATACTCTTGGTTTTGCCGTTGCATAGGTACAAAATGATGGCTTGTTTGCATATAATTATTTCTTGCATAATTTGGATGATATGGCTGCTGCATGTCGGCTCTTCCTGCTTGTCTCTGATCCAAGTATCCTATATTAAATAGTCTATTGTCTTGTGGTATGCGCCAGTTGTTGGGATTTCTTTTGGCATAGTTAGCAGCTGAGTATTCAGTCCTTTCCCAATCAGGACTACGCAGTTGTGGGTTAAACTTGTAGCGAGTGTCAGGTATGATGTTCGAGTCCATCCTAGTTTCTATTCTAACTGCTTCTTCGTAAGCAGTTTGCAAATCTTGTGGCTTGCTATTATCCACTTGTACTGCTATGTCAGCAGGTAGGCCCTTGATAAACATATCTTTAGCTGTCATTTTCAAAGGTGCAATCATAAAATCAAGCTGTGCTGGTGTTATCGTGGGGTTAGCTTCTTCTAAAGAATGCTTTGCACCACTTAACAAAATATTAAGTCGATCGAAGAAATCCCCCGCGGCTTCTCCTTGTCTCATTCTTATTTCATTTATTTTAGTCGAATAATATGTATAGTTTTTTCCTGGAGCGAACCTAGTCTTCAAGTGTTTGATTAGATTTTCCACTGTATCAAAGGAGTGGCCATAGGTGCAGTCTCGGGCATTTCCTTGCAACTTTCCCAACAATGCCCTTACATATTGTATTTCCTGTCCTTCTGGAATCTGCGCTTTTCCGTTTCTTATATCTTGTATGAAATCTTTTAATGGCATATTATGACCGTTAAAATTTCCTAGTCCCGTTATAGCGCTTTGCAGCGCGAAGCTGCTAGCCAGTGCTGTCATCATCGCAACAGATCCATTATTTTCCTTTACTTCGTTTACCATTTTTTTACAATGGTTTGTCCGTATAATAATTCAATAATACGTCCTAGTAGTCAGTTTAATTGGTAATATGTTTAATCACAGTATGATATTTAAAACTTGCTATTACTGAAAGTGCCTATTTTTATTCTATTATATCTCTATTTAACACCTGTAAATATCTAACAACTACCAATATTTTTGAATGATATCCCCCCCTTACTTAAAAAAAATCGTCGTCCCGGCGATTCCTAAATTATTAAAAACTGAAGTTTCGTAATTTATTTTTATATTTTAATAATTAGTATATAAATTTTTCAAAATTCAATTTCTATAATTTAAAAAAAAAGTTTTTCTCTATTAGTCTTTAAAAAAAAAAAAAAAAAATCAGTATTTAATATTAATCCTTGTTCTGGTATTCACTAGTATACAAAAAGAAATTATTATTTCGGAGAAAATTTATTGTAAAAATTTTAAATCAAAACTGCGTATTTCAAAGTGCAAAGTCAAATCAATAACTTTTTAAATGATTATTTGAATTTTTACTATGATGCTAATTAAAATTTTGTTGGAATAAAAAAGAATTAAAAAGTAGATAAAATTTATTCTATTAATTAACTTGATTTAAATTTTAATGAAAATCAAAAAGAAATAGTAAATATAATTAAAAAATTTTTAATACAAAATACCGTCTTTAAAAATAAAATTATTGTCCAGAATACTTTATGATAATAAAAATGAAATTTAAACATAAAAAAAAATTTTTTTTGATTATGATTATAATGATTTTAGATAATTGTTAACGATTTGAATAATTGTAATTAAATTTGTAAAGCAAATTAGATGTATATTTAATTTCAAACAAATATTAGAATCAAGCAGAAATATTTTTAATAAATATTCAAAATTAACAAAACATTCTTTTCAAAAAATTTTTTAATTAAATTTTGCATAGAAGTTTTCAAGATTATAAAAAAAATTAAGTAAAATTTTCAAAAAATATTTATTTATTTCGTTTTGAAATTTTATTTTTATTAATTCAAAATATTAAACCGAATGAAAATAATTAAAATTCTTTAAAATATTATATGTATTTTATCTTAATAATAGAAAAAATTTAGACTGCAGAATCTAGTTGCTGCTTTGCCACTTAAACTTTAAGTATTCAAAAATGTTAAAATTATTTTAAAGTAACTAACGATGCTAATCAAATGATGTCAATATTCAGACTGTGTGTGCGACAATGGCTACTACCAATTATATACCCATAAGGCGGTTTAAAAGAGAATTATATTTATTTGTTACTAAGAGAATTTATTACGATGCTCCCTTCTTTTAACGCGGCGCTACATTAGTATATGTTTTAAAATGTAGGGATAATTCTCCGACTTTTTGTTATACTTGATATTTCCTCTCCTCTTTTTTTTTTAATTATGCAAGATTCGTACATTTTTTTTCATTTAACCTTAAGTGACCGCCTTAAATTTTTTTAAATTATTAATTTATTTTATAAAAAAAAATTTATTTCAATATTATTACTCTTTGGAATATTTTAGCTAATATGCATATTACTTAATTTATTCGATTATTTTATTTATTCATCATTATTATTTCATCATTTATTTTACATCATTTTTCTTGTATTATTTCATTTTTTTTTAATCGCGTAAAATCACTGCAGTGTCCCCCCTTATAATGAATTTATAAGTTGCATCTCAACTTATTAAATTCCGCAGTTGCTAAACCATCTGTTCAGCTAAGAATCATATATGTTTTCTTTTCATCTTCGTTTAATGATTCTTGATAGTCCTATATTCTAGATTTTTAATTGTCATCTTTTACAATAATCTATGAATCCTGGGCTCATCAATGCAGTGGTGACATATGAGGATATCACCTTTTACTTTTTCATAGAATTACTGCATCACTTAACTCTCATTCCCCTTATAATTTTATTATTCATTTTATTTCAATTATGGTGGCATTTTTCAAACTTTTTCATTTGCCTATATATTTATATCATTTTTATTTTTATTCATGTATTTCCCCGAAAATAGGCTATAATCGAAAATTGGTTTCTAGTGCTGCATATCGTGCACTATATACAGAACACAACCCTTCTCAACCTGATACTTCCAGCCAGGCGCTTAAGAAGTTTTTCTAATTATGCCCTCCACCCTTTTAAATTATGCATATTATCCTTATTAAAGCAAACAATACATTTTTAAATGTATGTATTTCTTTTCAATTTTTCTTTAGTTAACATTCAGTTTATTTGAATTATTTTTCGATTACATTCATATTGATGTCGTCACTTAAGTTTCGGTATTAGCAGTAAATTTATTGTCTATGTCATTCTTATCTTTGTTTTAATTATTTAGTTTTATTTCAATTACGAAAAATATTACTTTTTGCAAAGTGCTTCAGCTTAAATATTGAAGTGAAAAAAATAAATTGCAACTTTTATTTTAAAGAAAATATGATTCCCTCTTTCCATCAGATTTGTGTTTTTTTTATTGTACGCAAAAAAAAAAATTCGAAATTTTAGCAAATTTTGTTCACGGTTAAAAAGAGTTATATTTCAGTGCTTCAAAAAAATGCTTATGTATGTGAGAAAGCAAAAAAAAAATAAATTTCAGCGTTGTCTATACGATATTCTTTTTGGTGTCGAGTTTTGTTAATTTGATATTAAAACTTTTATAGTTTATGTAATCTAATATTTCTTTTATTTGGAATATTATATGTGCATCCTGTTATAAATTGCAAACTATTAAAAGAATTTTGATATATTTGCTTAGGTGACAAATTACCGTGTGAAATAAAATTTTAAGTTATCAAATAGAAAGAGTAAAATTTTGTAAAAATGGATGTTCGAAAAATAAAATTTCCGTTGTTTTGTTTTCTTACATAAATTTTCGTTAGTTATAATCTATCAAAACCAGTCATTAATATTCTGTAAATAAAATCATTTCATTTTTCTATTAAAAAGGAAAATTGCTATTGATGTTTATTTTTGAAACGAAACGAAAGTTTGATAATTAACAAAACCCCTTTATGACATTATTTAACTTTATTAGCTAGAGAAAAGAATTTAATGTCTAATTTACATGAAAAAATAATTAAATAAAATAGTTTGTTCAATTTTACCCATTAAGAAATTTCTGTTTCATTTAAGGTTAATTTGACGTTAAAATTTTTCATACTTGAAGCTATTATTTTTTTTTTTAACCGTATTAAAATTTTGGTTTAGTGTTGCTAGCTTTTTATTTTTTCGATAATAACTATTCGTCTTCTTAGCGTTGGTTTATTTATGAATTTTTTTCTTAAATTATTTTTCTTGTTCTTTGGTTTCTTCATATTCTTATTTTTATTTTTAAAACGAGAGAAAATTACAATTTGTTCTTTTCCCTTTTTAGTTTTCGCGGCCTAATCTTGACTAACTATTGCTTCCGGCTAGTACTTGAGCGATGGGCCTACTCATCCCTCTTCCTAGCATTCCACAATAACCGTATGGCTGAAAACATGTATAACAGAAAAATATATTTCATGTTAGTTACATATTAAAATATTCTAAATATATTTTTTTATGAAATAAATGTGAAAATAAATATTTTTGACAAAAATATTGGATTAAATAAAAATCAGATTTATAGTAAAACAGGTGACGCATTGAGTGTTAAACTTGTATGTATTAATATTATCAGAATTGAATTTTATTTGGCAAATCTGACTCTTTAAATACTAAATATAAATAATATTTATAAATAAAATATTGAACTAAAGATGCAAAAAGACAACGTGTTAATTTAATTACTATTAAATATTTTAGATGTCTCTTTTATTTTTCTATCTAACAGATATAACTGTGAATTTCAACGCGAATTCAAGCTAGATTTTACATTTTAATGACTTCAATGCTATTTTTAATTAAAAAAATTTTCATGCTATATATATACACACACACATATATATATATATATATATATATATATATATATATATATATATATATATATTTTTTTTTTTAATTTTAAATTTGTTTAGGTTTAAAAGTCGCATTTATTTAAAATTTTTATGAATTCACTCTAAAATTTTACGCGTGGTATCCCCCCTTTTAAAACATTTATTACTGGTTAATTACTTTAACATTTTAAACTTTTTTCCCTTTTTTCACTTTTTTCACTTGTTACACTAATTTTTTTAACTTTTAGGTAGCATTTTCACTCATAGTTAGGCCGTCGGTCCGATACCGTCACTAAGCGCTTACGTGCCAGCGTACTGTCGTACACAGGATTATCGAAGGATGAACATCCTTTGATAATCTTTTTACCGAAATGGGCCCCACTACGTCTGGGCGCCAAAATTTTGTTAGGGGCTTTTCCGGATTAGAAAAGCCCCGGAAAAACCCTTCACAATATTTCTTAAAACTAAAGAATACAAATTCAAACTTATAAAATAATAGGGTATGATATGATTCATTGTGCACATAATATCTATTAAGTTAGAATAAATTCAATTAATTCAATTCTTTTAATAAATTCAAAATGTTAATTTACACATTCAGTAATTATTAATAAAACTAAAATGAAAATAATAACAAAAATACAACTTAATTAATTACAATGAGTATAAAGTTGTTCAAATTGAGTGTAAGAATTACAAGCATCACTCTACTTTTAATTAGCAATTTGCATGTCATAAAAAAAATGATTACTAATTTTTTTTTAAACTTATCTCTGTGGAATTTCCCAGGCTTCTTGTACGGCGTCCTCATCATTCGATGGATGATTTGGTGTACTGCGTAGCATTACTTTGAAACTGAATTTAATTACGATCAAACGCGAACAATTTAAAAATAAAACTTAAAGAAAATCATTAAATTCAATCAATGTGATTTCCACACGCGCCTGCCTCGCGTCCGCCAGTCCATGTCGAGCCTAAAAGCCATCGTCTATAAGATGCTGAAGTAGATCAAGCCGGTGCGCTTTCGCATGTCCCTAGCAAGAGAGAGACTTAATCGCGCGCCCAAAGTCACGACAGTAGCTATGCTCATTCCACTACTTAATTAAAAGTAGGAGAGAGTCGAGCTATGTCATTGGTGCATCATTGTTTGGCCACTAGCAACAAGCACTACAGGTAGCTGCACGTGTTGCATGGTCAGCACAATGGTCACGTTGGTGATATCAAAAGTGGTACTCGATATTTCTTTAAGCGAAGGTAACATCTTTAATACATTAGATTTTACAAAGTTATAAAATCTAATTAAAAATTTATTAAATAAATTAATTGAATTAAAAATTTATTTGTGTCACTTAACACTTGGTTTTTCTCTATCTTGTCGTGGTGTGCGTCACCAATCATCAAAAAATAGTCACTTTTATTCTTTTCATATATTTAAATAATAACAATAAAGAAATAATGTTATACACTCTTTAAATCTGATAGTAGAATATTTGCTACATAATGATTTCTAAATTATTTCAATTTTTCTATAATATAAGCAAAATATAAAATAATAAAATACGGTATACCTTGAACGTAAAAAAGTATGTCCATAAATAATATATTTTTTTATGTCTAGTAGTAGTTTTAACAAATAGATTGATCAATTTTTGTACAACAGCAAGTATTAAATATCGAAAGCTAGTTCTAGAACAAGGTGGAATATTACAAAATAGTATTTTGTGAAATGTTAGAAGTAGTTAGTCAGTTTAAACCAGCGTTTGTTATGCTTTCTGAACATTGCTCTGAACTTAAAACATTCAAACTCACTGAAAATAAATGGTTTATCATTCAAAGAATCCTCAATTTTTTACAGTATTTGAAGCAAGTAACCATAATTATTTCTGGAGAAAAAAATATACATTACCCTCGGCAACTATAGCAATAAACATGCTTATTGACAAAATCGAGTCAATGGTTTAAGACTTAGATGAAAAGGAAGATGGAAATGGATTAGATGAGAAACTTTTATTGGCATTCCAAGCCAGCAGAGACAAACTCATTAAGCATTATCAAAAATGCAATTAGGATGTTGCATAAAAATTTTTTTTTTAATCCATTATATACGTCATTTAGAAAAAGAAAAAATAAAGGACAGGTATTTTTTTTTCATGAAAATAAAAAACTTAAAAAGATAGAGGCAGCTGAAACTGTGTGACGTCACGAAAGCATTTGCTTATTATGCAATACTGTACTAGCTTATACCGGCTATAACTTTTACAATTTATCATATTTTGAAAAACAAAAAAATACGGGTCTCTTCTTTTTTCTTATTCTACCTGATGGATATAAAACATTTTTTCATGCAAGATGCTGATTGAATATAAGTTGAGACACTTACTTTAGACTCTTTGCGCAAAAAAAGCACTCTTGATATAACACCTTGGGCAAAAAGTTTGAAATCAGAAGCTATAGCTCAGTTTAAAACAATATATAAAGAAAAATATTTCCAAGAGAATTTAAACGTACATGCACTGTACATGAAGAGTGATTCCTCTAAGAATTGTAGAAAAGAAATTGACAATTACTTACTACTTACGAGACATCAACAGCGTCAGCAGAAATAAATATTTTAGAATGGTGGAAAATTCATTCCAATAATATATATTCAAATCTTGCTAAAATGGTACGAGATATTTAGGTATTCAAGTTAAATCAAGTCCCGTTGAACGCTTGCTTTTATAAGCATCTTCGATTGTAAGAAGACGTTTCCGTGAAAATTTTAATACTGGTTAAGTCATGGATGAAAAGTTCACTCAAATTTTCTATTTGTAAAACAAATATATAATTAAAAAACAATATTTTTTCTATTGATTTTATCATATCTATCTATATTATGGCAGATTTTCGCCGCTGCCGCTGTCAGCCTCTGAAAATGTACCCTCAACTCAACTCCCCCTCATGTACCCTCATCAACCCTCTGTCAACTTTTCGTCCTATTTCAATATTATAAAGTATTTCTAGAGGATAGGATCATCAAAAAACGAAAAAATAATACTATTGAAAATATAAGTGAATGCAGAATTAAAAAACATTGAAAAAACAATGTAATTAATAATATGAAAGAAGATAAGATTACATGCCATGCCATGTTACAAAATTTTAGATCTATTTATATTATATAGACGTGAGCCTCAGATCGAAGTCTGTTATCACCTACCCCAGCCTCTATAGCTTTTCAATTTCTTTTTTATCATTTATTGTTAAGATTATATAAAATTCTTATTTTATGCATATGTATAATAAGATACAACTTGTGCGTAAAAAATACTTACGTTATTTTATTTTAAAAAATTTTAACAATGCTGAAAAAATGTGTCAGGTATTTTCATTTAATTTAATTTTATTTTTTTAGGATTTAAAATTGACATGTTATTTCAGTTAATAGATTCAACATTTCACTTGAATTAAATAACAAATTAATTTTTTAAATCAAGGATATAAATTTTGCAAGTAAATATGATTTACATGATATTCATAGGGAAATTTTTAAAATTATATAATTAAGATCATTGAACATTTACCTGAAAAGAATTTTTGAAAAATTAAGATTATTTTGTATTTTGAAAAATTGCAAATTCCTGAATATTTTTTTTAAAGTTACAGATGCGAGATGGATACTTTTAAAATCTTTTAAAGGTTAAATTATAAATTATATATGGGTGAAATTTAAAAAATTGAGAATACGTGTCCAGGCTTAATAACCTAATTTAAAAACGATTTCAGCGTTTCTGAATGTATTAGGAAGGCTTCAACGATCCTAAAAAATATTTTCATTTATTGTAACATCGATGAAGTAACTTATTTTGGCTAGAATAACTAGGAAATCAAGCAAAAATGTCTTCCTATAACGTGTCAGGTACACAAACATTTTTGTTTTTGATAAAAAAGAAGGCCTTTACGTATCTTATGAAAAATATATCAAAGTGATTTTTGAGGGATTTTAATCAAGAAATCCAGTGGTAATACGTGAAATTGCAAAAAATGAATCGAACATGCTTAAAATAGAGAGAAAAATTTTATTTCTAAAAATGTCTTTGTGTCACACTTTGAATATTTCTATCCACGAATAATTTAGAGGGTTAAAATTAAGAGATATAAAGTATTAAATGTCAAAAATAATTTGTTTTTTCATGTTTTTAACTATTATCAATGAAAAAAATAACATATATAGGGAGGAAATGTACCGAAATTACATTTATCTAAAACGTACCTCTGATGTCTTCGTTTCACGCAACGATTTGTAACGAAAAAAATCTTTTTTTGGAATTTAAACATCAGAAAAAGATAGTGCGTTCAAAAATCTTTAAAATTTATGTCGAACATATTTGCATTATTTATACTGAACACCTCAAAATAGCATTTAACAAAAAAAAAATAAAGAAAAAATGCCTTCATACCAAACTTGATTTTGTCAATTTTTTGAATTTCACCCATATGTATTTATTTTTATGTATTCTTTTTTTTCGATTTAATTTTAACCAAACTAAATCCTTCGTTAAATTTATTTTTTTTTTACAATATAAAATATTAAAATTTTAAGTTTTTATAATTTTAATTATTTTGCAAATTATTTTGTAGAATGGAATTTAATCCAGTTTCAAATGAATTTGTTATTCTGAAGAGCATTCAAGAGAGGAATTTGAAAAAAAATTAAACTACGAAATAGAAGATTATATAAATTTTGAAAGTATATACTATTTGAACAATTTAGGAGAAAATAATACTACTATTATATTAAAGTAAAGAATCAAGACTTTTTTTTCGTACGTGAATATCTTTTGCATTATTGTCAGATACATACATGGGTGATTCTATTCGAACGGGTCAAATTCAAATTTTGAAATAATAGAAAATAAAGGTGTTCATTTTAAAAATTTTACTCAGGTTTTTTTATAGTTATATCTACTTGAACAATATCCCAAAGTAGCCAAGCTGTCCATAGGTTATTCCCAGAAAAACTGATATATAAAAAATATACTGATACAGAGGAATTACTTTTATTCCAGGGGAATTACTTTTTTTATGACCATCGCTTGATATATTATTTTCTAATAATATTTATGTCGAACAAAGATTCTAAACTATCTGAAATACTTTAGAATTAGCTATTACCATATATGGATGAATTTTTAAAAATAAAAAACGACGAGTTACAGCAAAAATATGTATTTTTAAACATTATTAAGTTAAAGAATAAATATATCCATACTTGAGAAAGTTTGCTTTTTCAAAATATATAATATTATTTTTGTGTTTGGGAATGGAGTTAAGTGTACTTGATGATAAAGGATTAGTAGGAAGTTCGCCACGTCCACGTGTAGAAACTATTTTATTACCAATACAATCTAAAATAATATATTATCAATTTATAGATTTTCCAATTCAGATTTTTCAAAGACTTTCATTTAAATTCCAATAATTATATACTTACTTTGATATCAACGACAAATTCTTCATCAAGGCTAATGACAAACTGATATTTTTATTTTCTGAATACTACGATGTAACCTTTGATTTCGCTTTATTTATTTGTAGTGTATACGTAGTATATAGTGTAGTATGTAAATATGACTACAGTGATTGTTTACAAAAAGATTTGAGAATGTGCTCACTTGGAAATTCTCCACAATTATATATATATATATATATATATATATATATATATATATATATATATATATATATATATATATATATATATATATATATTCAATTTTGAATATATAAAAATTATAAGCAGTATAATATGTATTAAATTTCAAGTGGACAAATAATTTAACACTTCATGGTATGAAATTCATGAATAAAATTGTTGACTTTATTATTTAATTAGAATTTTGTGAGTGTATCTAAAAAAAGGCAGGGGAATTATATGCCAGGGGAGATTATCTGATAATTTGAATGAAGTTTTTACCGAATAAACGGTCTCCAACATTCACTGCTATACAAACTTTTTTAGTTGTACATCACTAGTTTCTTAAACGTCTATTACGTATTTGAATATGCGTTTATATCATCTGTGACAGTTAGATGTTTAGAGCCAGGGGAATTATCGTAGAAAAGGTAACTTAGCTTTCATAAGTGAAATGATGTTTACACGTAAACAAAAATGTATTCTATGATCAACAAAGCAATTTTTTAGCGAAATAAACATATAATAACAATATTTCCATGTGATAGGAAAAGCTTATATTTTCATAAGATTCAAATATAACATTTTTTATTATTATTGCTTTTTATCGATGAAAAAATATACATTTTTTTTATAATAACAGCGGGTCAAAGCAAATATTTTTTTTTCAACCATTCTGCTGAAATGTATGTACGGATGGAAAAAAATATTTTTTGATCTTTCAGAAGTATTAATTCATCTACCCTGTATCTCTACAACGTTTAAAAAAAATTTTATATATTATTACAGACAGGGGAGATTACTTTTTATACTTTCTAAGGGTCCCTACAAATGCTACATTGAAATTAGCGATTAAAAAGTCAACGGATCAGAAAGTTACAAGCTGAAAGTATATGAAAAATTTGTGGTTAATAATATTTGAACCTTGTATTGATAGTTTATTAAACGATTACATGTGATTAGCCGTTAAAATAGAATCACCCACATACACATACACACGTGCATCTTTAACATACACGTACACATACATACATACACATACACACATATACACATATCCACTCACTACACCGTTTTCGTCTTTACGTCTCCGTCTGTAAGTCTCTGTTTCTCCTTCTGCGTCTGTCGAGCTCAGTTTCTCCGTCCCCGTTCCTCCATCTTTGTCTCTCCGTCTCCCTCTCTCTGTTTTCGTCTCTCCGTCTCCGACTGTAAGTCTTCGTTTCTCCAACTCTGTATGTCTGTCTCCGTCTCTCCGTCTTCTTTTTTCCGTCTTCTTCCCTTCATCTGCGTGTTTCCGTCTCCGTCTCTCTATCCTTCCGTCTCCATTTCTTCGTCTCTGTCTCTCCGTCTCCGTCACTGCGTCTCTGTCTCTTCGTCTCTGTTCCTCCATCTCCATCCCTCTATCTCCGTCTTTCCGTCTCCGCCTCTCCATCTCCGTCTCTCCGTCTTCGTCTCTCTATCTGTCTCAATTTTTCCGTCTCCGTCTCTCCGTCTTTGTCTCTGTCTCCCTCTCATCGTCACCATCTCTTCATCTTCGTCTTTTCGTCTCTGTCTCTCCGTCTCCTTCTTTTCGTCTCTGTCTCTCCGTCTTCGTCTTTTCGTCTCTGTCTCTCCGTCTTCGTCTTTTAATCTCCATTTCTGTCTCCGTCTCTCTGTCACTATCTCTCCGTCTCCGGTTTTTTGTCTCTGTCTCTCCATCTTCGTCTTTTTCTCTCTGTCTCTTCGTCTATGTCTCTCCGTCTCTCAGTCTCCGTTTTTCCATCTTCTTCCCTTCATCTCCGTTTTCTTGTCTCCGTCTCTTTGTTTCCGACTTCTCGTCTTCGTCTCTTTGTCTCCGTCTGTAAGCCTCCGTATCTCTGTCTCCATTAGTCCTTCCGTCAGTTTCAATCCTTCCGTCTTTGCCTTTTCATCTTTGTCTTTCTGCTTTTGTCTCTCCATCTCCGTCTCTCCGTTTTCGTTTCTTCGTCTCCGTCTGTAAGTTTTCGTTTCTCCAACTCCGTCTGTCTGCTTCAGTCTCTTGGTCTCCGTCTCTCCGTCTCCGTTTCTCGGGCTTCGTCTCTCCGTCGTAGTCTCCGTCTCCGTCTGTCCGTCACCATCTCTTCGTCTCCGCCTTTTCGTCTCTGTCTCTCCGTCTCCGTCCCTCCGTCTCACTTCCTCCGTCTCCGTCTCTCCGTCATTTCGTCTCCGTTTGTCTGTCTTCGTCTCTGTCTCTCCGTCTCTTCGTGAATTCTTAATTACACAATGCTTACAATTACAGCCGCGTTTTTTCAACCACACAGCGCTTAAAATAGCAGCTGCGAATATGTTATTACACAGCGCTTGCAATAGTTGTTGTGTTTTTTAACTTCACAACACTTACAATAGCAGCCACGTTTTTGTAACCACACAGTGCTTAAAATTGCTGCCATGAATTTTCAATTACACAGCGCTTACAATAATTGTTGCATTTTTTATCTTAAGCTCTTAGGAAAGCGGTCGCGAATTTCTTATAACACAGTGCTTACAGCAGTTTTAGCGTTTTTCCCCATCACAGCACTTACAATAGCAGCCACATTTTTAGTAACCACACAGTATTTAAAGATGCAATCGCGTTTCTTTAATGGCACAGAACTAAAAATAGCAGCCTTGATTTTTAACCACACAGCGCTTAACTCTACTTCATAATTTTTATTTTTTTATATTTGATATTACATTAGATTTTTAAATATGTTTGATTTTATTTTCTTATTCATTATATTTAATTTTTGTATTGTGGTTTCATAATGTTTCTCTGTAAACGATGTTTTTAGTATAGACCATTCCATTTTGAACTTTTCTTGATTTTTCTGTTTATAATATTTTTAATTCTTTTTTATTAGTTGTCTTCGAAAGTGCCACGTATAACTACCCATGACTGAAAATTAGTGTTGGTAAATACACTCCTACTTTTTTAAATGATTGTCCTTGCGACTCATTAATAGTCAGTCATTAATAGTCACTCATTAATAGTCATCAGTGCATGAGCAAGTTTTACAGGAAATTGTTTTCTGGTCATCTGGAATGGCAGTTTACCATTTGCTGATAAGATCATACGTGTTAAGAATATAGTGCTCCCTCTTTTACTTCCTGTTAATATTTGTGCAATAATAGTAAATTGTTTTATTTTCGTTAATCGAGTTCCGTTACAAAGTCCTTTATTCAAATTAACATTTCTTAGAAGCATTACTATAGCTCCTTTTTTTAATCGTAATCTATGCGGAAGTAATCCGTTAGGCGCTAAAAAATTTAGAAATTCTTCGGGCAAAATTGCGTCTAAACTTTCGTCACTTACATTTTTTGCAGAGTCAATGCTCAAGTACTCTATTACTGGTTCATTTATTTTTGATGAAATTCTTTCATTCATTTCTGTTACACCTACGTTTTTCGGTGCTAATATAATATTTTCGTAATAGTCACAATTTTTAATATTTATATTATGCCTGTAAATTTCATTAATTAGATTGCCCTCTGACAATATTTCTTTTGGAATTTATATAAATTTATTTCCCTTTTTCATATTTTGAATAAAATTTACCATTTTCCATATTCAGTAACCAATTTTTATATTAATCATCTGAGTCCAATATACGTTTATTTTCTTTGGAAGATATACATTGAAAATGTTCCAATAAATAGCTTTTTTGAGACAATTTTCTACTATCTGTGTTCTATTTCCATGTTTTACTATTGGTAATGTTTGTCTAAAATCACATGATATAATAAATGTTTTCCCTCCAAACAAGTTATTATTATCACATACATCTTTAAACATGCGATCGATGGTTTTAAAAGCGTATTTTGATGTCATTGTGATTTCATCCCAGATAAAAATTGATACATTTTTTATTTTTTTACCCATTTCGCTGTTTGCACTAATATTACATATTGGGTCTTCAGATATGTTCAACGGTAATTCAAATGCTGTATGTACTATCACACCGTATCGTAATAAATTAGCCGCTATACCTGTTCATGATACAACTAGATAGTTGATTCAATGAATTTTTAGATAAGTTATAATTGTATTTAATAAGTAGCTTTTTCCACCTAGACTGTCTATATATATATACTTTTCAGTGCAGTTCGTATTTAATGAATTTATTACTGTATTAAAAATAGTCGTTTGAGCATGTGTTAAACCATTAATAACTGATCGAATATTATTAACATTATTTACTGTACTATATTCAATTTCGTTATTATTAATATAATATTCTAAAGTAGGTTAAGTAAAGTCATTTAATTAAACTCCATTATTAGTTAAAATATCAGAAATTATGTTTAATGCATATTCTTCACCTTTTTGTTTATTCATTTTTGGTAATATGACAAAAATAAATTTTATATTTTTCATATGATTCTCGAGCATTAATTGGATTGTGAAATGTACAAATGTAACTAAATAATTGACAAAGAGCTTATGGAAATCGAGATTCACATGATTATTCTAAACATTTATCCCATTGATCATCTATTTCAACTAAATTTCTTGCTTTTGCTGCTTCCAAGTATGTGATTCCATCAAAAGCTTCTAAGTTTTCAAAAGATGTTGCAGCTTTAACGTGAAGCAGAAGTTATTTTAAAAAGAATCTTTCTCTTTGTTTTGAATTAACTAAGTACATTCTGGTTAGAATAGGTTTCATAGTTTTTATTTTTTTGTGTATTTGATTAAAAACATAATGTTGAGGTATATCAGAATAAAAGTAATAAATGCTCAAGCGTTATTATATGATCTTGTGCATTTTTTTTAATATTACTTATTATATAATTTTCCGTAAGTAATTTCTTAATCCCTTCAGGATATTCTGGGTCTTTTTCTAATGTTATATTTCCTTGTTTACAACACGATGTAAATTTTTTATTGCTTGTCATTTCAAATGCAAAATGTCTAGCACCACAAAATTCACAAATAAAATCCAAATCACCAATATTATTTTCCATGATATAATTTTCATTATTATTGGTTAATGTATCTTTAGCTATTTGGTAATTATTTATATTATTTTGATTTTCTTTTGTTTTGAATTTATCTTTGATTTTCTCATAATAATTTTTATTTTTTACTGTAGTAATTAAATTATCATCTTTTTTCTTAAATGTTTTTTCATAAGATCATTTAAACGTTTCAATATTTTTTGTTCGTTTTTCAATTAATATTGTTTTCTATTTTCTAAAACTTTATCTTTATTATATTTATAATACGATTTGTCATGAATGCGTCTATCATAGTTGTGATTTTGTTGATATGTTAAATTCTTATTTATGTTTGAGTATTCTGAATTGTTTTTTATAAATTCATTTTGGTTAAAAATTTGACTTTTTTGTTGCAATAAATTAATAATTTTTAATTTTTTACCTTTAACTTTTATAATCTTTTTTAATTTTTTATCCCTCTTAAAATTATTTTCAAGTTTCGTAATCACAATAATGTTTTGAGAATTAATTTGATTTTCATGTTGTGTTATATTTAAATTTTTCAATTTTTCAATCGAAACTTCTGTTAATTTTAATAATTTTTTATCATTAAATTAATTTTTAAATGTCATAATTGGTTCTTGTTCAAAATCATTTTTAGATTCTTCAATGTTATTGTATTTAATTTTTTTACAATGACTTTTTGAAACTTTTTCTTTAGTTTGTTCATATTTTTTTTATTACTGTTTTGGTAAATTTTCTGTAGATAAGTTTTTGGTTTATAATTTGTTGCCTCTAAACATTTTATGTTATCTAATAGATGCAATTTTTGTAGTGCCAATTCTTGTAACTTTTTTTCTTCAAGATATTCAAAATTTATATTTTGAAAATTTAATTTCATCGTTGACAATTCCTTGTGATGTACAATTTGCTGATTTCTGGATATCGCTTTATAATTGATATTAGTATAATTGTTCTTTACTAATGGAAACATAACAATTAAATTTGTTTCATACATAGTTAGTAAATGTCCACGCATTTTTTCGATGTCAAATTCTATTTCACAAGGACACAAATTATTAACAATTGCTGTTGCAAACGCTATTGAAAAAATACCACAATCAAAAGGATTAATCTGAAATTGAACTTTTTGAAAACATATTTGTAAGTTTTTACGAATTGAAATTAGTTTATTAATGTAAATTTTTTGTTCATTATTTAATGCATTACTATTTAAACTATCATAAACATGAACTACATTTTGTAAATAATAGATACAAATCCAGTGATTTAAATGCTAATTTCCGGAGAAAAGTATTTGTATATAATCTTGATTTAATGGAACTGGATAAATATTTTCGAACCTTTGTAAAAATATTGTTGGCTGCATTGAAAAATTTGTATGATTATTCTAAATTTGATCAAATTTTCTAATGTATTCATCATTCAACATACTCGATTCCCACACAGCTGCATTGTTTCATGAAAGTTTTGAAACTTCGCAGCAACCTTTCATGAAAGATTGCAGCAACATTTATATGTCCGCGCTAGAACCCGGTTGAAATATTTCTAAAAACCTCGCAGCAATCTTTCAGAAAACCTCGCAGTAACCTTTCATGAAAACCTCACAGCAATATTTCAGGAAATGTAACAGAAACATTTCAAGAAACCTTGCAGCAATCTTTTAGAACACTTCGCCGCAACCTTGCAGGAAACCTCGCAGCAATCTTTCAGGAAATGTAACAGAAACATTTCAAGAAACCTCACAGGAATCTTGCGGGAAAAATAGCAAAAACATTTCAAGCAACCACACAGCAATTTTTCAGAAAATCTCACCGTAACCTTGCAGAAAACCTCGTAGCAACTTTTTATGAGATATTGCAGCAACATTTATATGTCCGCGCTAGAACCCGGTTGAAATATTTCTAAAAACCTCGCAGCAACATTTCAAGAAACCTTGCAGCAATCTTTCATGAAAGGTTTCTCGTAATATTTCATGAAATTTTTCCCAAATTTTGCCGCGAACAACGCTCATACCTTTCCGTATGGTTTCCTGCAACATTTTGTAAAATATTTCTTAAGAGCATGACGAAGCTGTCCGCCTTCTAATAATATTTCCAATCTTAACTTATGAATAAACGATGCGTTTAATTGAGTTTTTTTTGCTATAAAGAAAAAATTTGTAAGATTAAACTCTAGTGCGGACAACTCAAGAAAACCACCAAAATATCATACATACAAAGTTATAATAAAAACTTTCAATATGTCGTATTTTAAGGTTAGGTTTGTCGAGTTTGATATCTAATTTCCAATCCAAGCTCATAAAAAAATAACAAGTCCAAATGATTTTTTATTTTAACAAAAATTATTGTACTAATATAACTTTAGTGCGGACAAGTCATTATATTTGTTTAATTTAAGAATTTAAAAAGATATCGATAAAATAAAAAAAGCAAAACTCGATTGCTGCAGCTCCGACATGCCGTTAAATCTTGCCAAAAGCTTGCTGCAGTAATATTTAATAGTAGGCAGGATTTTCTATCCTTGTGTGATAAAGTTTTTCTTATTTGCTTAAGTATCAATCGTTGTATCTATAAATTACTAGTTGAGCGCAATAGTATTATTATCAATATTTGTGCACAAGAAGAAAAAATTCCTCAGCATCGTTTTTGAGAAAAGTAGAGAATATTGAAATAAAAGGTTTTATTTCTAATATTTATGCGTTCTTTACTTTTTTCAATAACAATTCGATGGATTTTTTTACCCTACGCATAAATATTTACAATAATAGCATACTTATTGCGCTCAACTTCCCGTTTACAATACAACTACAGCAATAAATACTTGAGTAAATAACAGGAAACCAAATATAAGGCAAGAACAGGGAATCTGGACTGCTCTTAAAATCTTTTCTCAAAACTTGCGGAATTATTGCTGAAACTGTTTATGAAAGGTTTGCTGCAATTTCATTTTGAAATTATTCATGAAACTTTGCTGATACTTTTTGTGAAACGCTTTTCTGGAATATTTTATAAAGATTGCCAAAAATATGGTAATAACCATTGGCGAAATGTACATAGCAATATTTTTTGTGATATCTTAGAAATCTTGTCAAAAACCTTGCAGAAATCTTACTGCAACTTTTAACAAAAGATACCTCGTAATATTTCATAAAATATTCATCAAATTTTGCTGGAAACCTCGTTGAAACCTTTCATAAAAGGTATCTTGCAATATTTCGTAAAATGTTTCTAAAATCTTGCACGAACCTTGCTGCAACCTTTCATCAAAGGTCTCTTGCGATATTTCGTAAAATGTTCCCCAAATCTTGCTAGGAACCTCACTGAAACCTTTCATGAAAGGTTCCTTGCAATATTTTATAAAATGTTTTCTAAATTTTGCTGGAAACCTCTATGCAACCTTTCATAAAAGGTTTCTTACAATATTTCATGAAATATTCCTAAAATCTTTCAGAAACCTCGCTGCAACCTTTCATGAAAGGTTTCTTGCAATATTCTATGAAATGTTTTCTAAATCTTGCTGGAAACCTCGCTAAAACATGTCATGAAAGTTTTCTTGCAATATTTCATGAATTGTTTTTAAAATATTGCAGAAACCTCGCTGCAACCTTTCATGAAAGGTTTCTCGCAATATTTCATGAAATGTTTTATAAAACCTTGCAAAAACCTCGCTGCAACCTTTCATGAAAGGTTCCTTGCAATATTGCTTGAATTCTTTTCTGTAACCTTGTAGCAAGTTTGCAGCAATATCACACTGAAATGTTTCATGAAACCTCTTAACAATGTTAAGACAAGATTGCTGCAATATTGTGACAATATTTCAGCACAATATTTCAGTGAAAGTTTCATTGCAATATTTCATGCTGTGTGGGTTGCCAAGCATATTCATCTTCACCTATTATAATTAATTTTTCTTCTGTAGTTAAATTTATTCTATGAAAAAAATAAATTTATGTGAACTGAATTGAAATTATTTAATGTAAGAATTCCAAATACCTCTGAAGAACTATGAAAATCCTGAAATAAAAATTTTAAATGTTATTTATATAGATAATTAAAAATTATAATTCATAATTATTCTTAAAATTTTAATAAATTACCACTTATTATACATAAACATAAAAAAAACATAAACATTATAAAAACAAAGTTCAATGTTCATCATTGAACATTGTTCATTTGAAGTTTTGAAGTTAAGTTTTTCTGTTTGTTCATTTTTTTCTTTTTTTTTACAAACATTTTATCAAAAAACCCATTTCTCATAAAATTTAATGCTTATAGAATCAATTAACGATAAAACATCTGACCAAAATCTTTTCTTTGCTGAAATTTCTTTTTGATTTTAATCTATATAACTTAACGTTGCTTGGTTAAATTTTCATATATTATATTAATATGTATAAATTAGCCAATTTTAAAGTAAAAAAATTTGCTTTAATTTATAAATTTTTATATTGCAGTTCTGTCTAAAATTTAGTTTTTATATATTAAAAAAAAGGATCAATGAAAGTCTCAATATGCATATAAATTGATTAAATACAAATCATATCATTATGATAAATTATAAACTTGTTTTACTCAATTTTATTTAAATTAATGAAAAAATATGATAGGAATTCATTCTTTTTAATCATGTGTTTCAGTCAGAGGGACGGAGATAAAAAAACGGAGACGTAGGAACGCAGAAGTAGAGACGAAGACACAAAGATGGAGACGGAGGGACAGAGAGAAGAAGACAGAGAAACGAAAATAGAGAGACGAAAACAGAGAGACATAGACGGAAAGACGAAAACAGAGAGACGGAGATGAAGAGACATAGACAGAAGGACGGAGAGACGAAAACGGAGAGACAGAGACAGAGGAACAAAGACGAAAGAAAGGAGTCGTAGGAACGGAAACAGAGTCACATAGGCTGAGAGACATAGATAGACGAAGAAGAGATGGAGAGACAGAGACGATGAGATGAGAAGGAAAGATGGTGACGGAGAGACATAGATGGAAGGACGGAGATGGAGGGACAGAGTCGGAGAGGCAGAGATGGAGAGACATAGACATAGGGACGGAGATAGAGAGACGGAGAGACAGAAACGAAAAAACGGAGATTAAGAAACGGAGACGTTAGAAACTGAGTGTATATATATGTGACAATTATGAAAATGATATTCTCGTGAGAGAAAAGGCTTAATTCTTCACATTAATATAATGGTGGAAATATAATATAAGATTATATATAAGTAATATAATAATGTAAACGAAGACGGAGAGCCGGTGACGGAGAGACAGAGACGGAGAGACGGAGATGAGGAGACAGAGAGACGAAGACGGACAAATACAAACGGAGAGACGGTAATGGAGAGACGGAGGTGGAGCGACGGAGTAAAAGAGATGGAGAATGAGAGATGAAGTAGAAGAGATGGAGAATGAGAGACGGAGACGGAGAGACAGAGACGGAGAAACGGGAAGGAAATATGGAGACGGAGAGATGGAGATGGAGTGACGGATATTGTATATGTGTGTATGTGCATATAAGTAAGTGTATGTGTATAGATACGTGTATATCTGTATGTATGTATGGGTATGCGTGTATGTGTATGTTAAAAGTGCACGTGTGTATGTGTATGTATGTATTTGACAATAATGCAAAAGTTATTCACGTGAAAAAAAGTCTTTATTTTTTACTTTAATGTAATAGGAGTAATAGTAATTTTATTTTATTTATTCTTTGGAACTGCAGTCGAGCTAATTTTAACAACATATTATAAAAGTTTTTGAATTATGCCGTAAATAATTATGTAATTTCTTAAGTATAGACTTTGCTACGTTCAATTGTTGTCAATCAATATCGTGACAATTTTTTTCTATGTAAAAGCTATAGCGTTTATTAAAAAATGGATTTTTGTTCCTCATTTCTAATAAATAAAAGATGATTAGACTGTGTTAAAAATGATAATTCATCTCGTACAACAATGAATTCGTTGCCTCTGGTAACCAACAATAAATTCATTAGAATAGTAATTTTTAGCACAATAGCATACTTGCATATCACAGAACAACAATCAAGTCAACATTTTGCTAAAAATTTAACTTTATGCGAATCAAATGCAATTAAATTATATAAATGTAAATAATATAAATGTTAAGACGAATATTAATGTAAAAGATATGAATATCACTATATTTGCATTAGTGAAGTAAATGAAGAGAGGAAGCTTAACATTATCAATTAATCGTTATTGTAATCATATTAATAAAATATTAATGAAGATATTATTTTTTCATTATTGTAATGTAATATCAGACTTACATGTAATTGAGAAAAGAAGTTTTGTATTATCTATTAGTTATAATTTTAATCATGCAGTACTAATTAGTTTCAATTGTAGCCACAATAATGAAATGTAAATAAAAATGATTAATCTTCATTATTACAACAGAATATAAAAGTAAGAGAAAGGTTTGATATGGAGCCGAGAGGGAGGGGGGGGGGACACAAATCAAAGGCGGTGAGTGTGAGGTTTTAGGGTAAGTAAGTATTAAGGTGTGGTTTTGGGAACTCAAACCTAACCACACTCACAATTCACATGAGAAAGAGAAAAGAAAAACACCCTTCCATTTTCGAGCTTATATTTGTATCAGATCATACATTTCTACAATTTTTCTTAGCATACTCATAATAAAATATTAAAAAATCATAAAACTTCAAATTTCTATTGTTTTGTTCAACTCCCCGAAACTACATATCTAAAATTCATTACAATTTTCTTAAAAATAAACTCAAGACCAAATGGATGCTACTAAGTCTTAATAATGAATACTAAATAAACAAGAAAATAAACTTGACTTAACTTTCGATTTCCTGGATCTCTGGCTGGCATGGCTGGTATGGGCACACGCGGAACTAATGCGTGGAGCAACCGAATTGAAGAACTGCAAGGATTGTGTTTTTTTCAAAAAAATAGAAAAGACGTGGAACCTTTGTTGTTTTGTGCGCTTGACGCACTGACACGTACGTGTTTAGCGGTTGATCTCTCGACCCGTCGGGAAGGAGTAAAGTAAGAGTGTTTAATATTTTTGGAGAAAAAAATAAGAATATAAAAATCATATTTAAAAAAAAAGAGGAGAGAAAAATATTCAATACTAAAATATTTTTTTTTTGTTTGTGCATTAAAATTTCAAAATGTAAAGTTTTTAAAAATTTAATACAACGTAAAAGTTATAGTTGGTTAAAAGTGTTAAAGTGTCAGGCTTTTTGAGATTAACAATAAAATCTTGTGAAATTATTGGCCAAAAATTTGAATTTTTGTAGCCAAACATAATAGTTTGATTTAGGTGTATAATATTGAAAATTTATATTAAGAAAAATTTTACGTAACTGTTAACATTTACAAAATTTTAAAATTTAAATAAGTCATGCAAACCATTCTATATTAATAAGACCAAAGTATTAATGTAGATAAAAAATTTGTTATAAAGCCGTCTGAAGTTACAATCAATAAGCTTTTGCAATTTTCATAAAATGTATTGTAACGAGGATAGCAAATTATACATATACTGTATGTCAGTATACTTCTGTCTCTCTCCTCGTTGTGAGTCGCACAGCCTATTGTAATCTTTCATGCTTAGTTTATGTGTATAAGAGTGAGACAGAGAGTGGATATTTCATCGTCTTGCGTGGCTGACGGATAGCGAAGGCGCGCGCAAGACATGACGGGGAGACTCGAGCGGGATACAAGGGAGAACGCGTCGTGAAGCCGGTTGGCCGCCATGAATTCTCTTGCTGTGCGTGCTTGAGCGTCCGTTAGTATTTTTTTGGATAGAAAATCGCCGTCTTGTGAGGATTGCACTGTGATTATTGAATAGAAAATCATCAGTGTCTAGCTATTTGCTGCGTTCGATAAAATTCTTCTCGAGAACTTCACAAAGGACACGAGTGAGATAGAAAGCTGTACCGTGTGCATCCGGTGCCGCATCAAATAGACCTCGCGGGTGATCCATAGGTGAAGAGAAGCTCTGACCTAAACGTCGGCATAAAATGTAAGTCTGCAGACTTTATCGTGTCTTAGTTTTCTTTTTGTATTGCTTTTCGAACTTGCGACGTAAGAGACTGACGTCCGTGTCGACGCGTTGCGTTGTAGGTTAGGTTAGGCCTTATTTGCTTTATTTACCAAGAATGTGTAATTATACTTTTAATACGTCATTATTTATTTTATATATCTACTTTTCATTGTATTAAATTCTAATAAGTTGATTAAATAAAGTAAAGTAAAATCAAGGTTGAATTTAATTATTAAGTAGAGTATGATCTTATTTCCTTGCTAATTATATATCATCTTATTCCCGTGTCACAAATAAAATTGAATACATTCTTTCTTAATCAACGGTATTTAACAGAGTTCTCGGGTACACGCCGTGGGTTTCGTCGTACCAGACGTCCGGGAGGCAGAGCTTCAAAGCGAAGTTCTGCAATAGTATTAACTATTGTTTAACTGATTTTCTTCGTCAGAAATAGATAGACGAAGTAGATCGGCGGTATTGAATTATGCTGATAGACTATAAACCGAAAGTCAGTTATTTAACGGTAAGTGCATGTGTACTTAAAGAGAGTATACGTGAAACCCAAAAATATATTTAATTTGTTTAGTTAAATATATTCCCCGTTACAGTATAAAATCAAGCAATTTGCTAGACGTTTCAATCTCTTGTTGATATTAAATGAATGCTTGGTTTAAACAATATTGCTAAACGTTTTGTTGTTGCATAAATTGAAATATAGTTATGTTTAAAAGAGAATGACAACTAATAAGATACTTTTTTTTGCTCAAATCAATAAATTTCGAATTTTCGACATGACTCGAAATAGAAAATTTTGTTTCTCGTGAACATGTTGAATTTGATTGAATCGGCAATAAAATATTAATTAAAATACTAAAGTTTCAAAGTTTAAAATGGATGATATTTATAATGATTTATAGTAAAAAAAACAAGATAACTTTAATTATTTATTTTAAACATCTAAAAATTGAACATTTCAAAATTAACAAACGCATAAAGCAATCTGTTGCCTCCAGGTAATAAAATAATGCGAATCAAAAGAGCATCGTTCAACGCTTAATTTTTTATTAAAAGGACCTAAATTTTGATCAATTTTGATCTGTAAGATTGCTCTCCGCTTCAACTCTTGTTAGCAGTGCAAGAATTTCGATATTAATAAAAAAAATTTTTTTTTCTTTTTTTGACAAAATTTGTGACAACACTTTTCAATTTAAAATAAATGTAGAATTTTCCTTTAGTATCAAAAGGTAATTTATTTTTTAAAGTAATTTATTTTCCTTGTTATAAAAAAAATACAATCAAAACTATTTCTCTAATAACATATAACTTTTGTTGTTATTTCTTTAAAATATTAATAAAAGCGTCGTAACTCGTTTTGTTGTTCGGTGCATATATACTGCTAACATAATTTTCATTCATATGTTTAAATTTAGGCATAAAATTGAAAAATTTTAGGGTAGGATCTCATGTTGGGAAAATTTCATCAATAATAGTTTAATTAAAAATTTAATTAAACTAACCATAAAATATTCTTTCTCGCTCAACAGATTAACACTTCTTCTATTATTCATGGTAATATGAGAGCGCGGTGGCGTAATGGATAGAGCTCTTTCCTTCAACGCGGAGGGCATGGGTTCGAATCCTGGCCAAGTACCTCTAACTTTTTTTTCGAAAGAAAATAAGTGTATGTGCCATTTATATCGCGACTCTTTAAAAAAATCCGACCTCATTGGGTATCGGTTGATTGTTGGTTACAAAAGTGGCTGACCATCCATCGGTAGTCAAAGTTTTCGGTATGGTGGGTCTGACAGTCCTAGCCTGATGTAATGTGTTAAACAGATGCCGGGCGGGGGACTTCCTCGACTTCACCATATATAAAAGGTTAATCATATAGAGGACAATATCCTTTATATATTAATCTTTTTTTTTTTAATTAAAAAAAAAAAAAAAAAAATTATTCATGGTAATAATTGAAAGTAGTTTTTGTCTTTACAAATGCCTGTCAAAGATTTCAAGTCAATTCGAATAAAAAAAATTTTCCATGGCTTTTGTTAAATTCATTTTTTTGTAACGAGAAATTCAAACAAAATTGTACAGTCAGTTAAAAATGTATTTTACAAAAACAAAACTTTTGAACATGATTCATCGACTTGCATTGAAAATAAAGAGATTTCCTTTTCATTCACGTAAAATTCCAAACTCCATCAAATGTTAACAATATCAATATAACCACAAAGTGTAGTAATGAATCTTTCCATTTCTTCTATGGCATTTGAAAAGAGTTAGTTATTTTAATAATAATCATCATATTAAAATTATTTGTCTTCATAATTTTGCTATTCCGGATGCTTGGAAACAAAAACCGTTTTCTTTTATATGAACAAATCATTTTTATTTCAAGCATTTCCATTTCTCTAGCTAGGGGTCATATCGGAAATCGAAATTTTCGCTATCTAAATGTAAAAATTATACCTGTTTTTAGTTTTTCATTTTTTTTTGTCTTAAAATTAAATGTTTTTTACAATAAAAAACTACATTAGTTTTTGCTGATAAACGCCTGGCATTTTATTATAGAATGAATTTTTCTGTTGACCTCCCAAGTAAATAGGGTAAAAATTTCTCTCTTTGACAAATTTAATCTTTTGATCATAATTTGGTCCAACCATAAATAATTTATGCCCACGATTGGGCTCAACCAATATAAAAATACACATATGAAAATTTCAACATGCTATTTATGTACCGTATACTGCATGCATGCATATCATATGATATCAAATAAAATTATTTTTCATTTTTTTTAAAAATATTATTAACATCAATCGAAAATACTAAATCAAGTAAAAATTTCAAAATCTTTATAAAAATAAGAATCATTTAAAAAAAAGAGGAAAAAAAATCCTAATAAGCAGGGGTCAATAATTTCACAGGTTTCGAAGGAACGAACGTTTTCTCTTATAATGGATTTAAATTGGTAATAAAAAAATATTTATTGGAACGAGTTTAATAAGCACAAGTCAGTGACTTTCATTAGTTTTAAGGGAGTAAACGCGCAAGTAAATAAACAATGATTTTGAGAAAAATATCTCTCACTTATCGTCACGAGGTGGTAAGTAAAAATATTTCGTCTCATTTTAAAATAAAATCGAGAAGTTAGCACTATATAGTAATGAAAATTTTTCACGTTTTCGAATACATAAAAATTTCGTGATTAATTGTGTTGCCAGTAGAAACTGAGTATTTGGGAGCTTTAAGGGGTGTCCTCATACCGGCACAGAGATCTACCTTATCTATATTTGAATTATGCATTTTAATAAAAATTTAAATATTTTTGACTTAAATTCATAGAAGAGGCACATTTTTAACATTTTAAAGAATTTATTGCAACGTTAAAAGACAGAATAAAAGTGAAAATAAAGACAAAAACTGCATAATACGATCATTCATAACTACATTGAAAAGTTAATCGTATTAAGCAGTTTTCGCCTTTATTTTTACCCTTATAGTGTCTTTTAACATTGCAATAAAATCTTTGGCAAGTTAAGAATGTGCCTCTTCTACGAATTTCAGTCATGAATAGTTAAATTTTTATTAAGATTCATAATTTAAATGTAGATAAGGTAGAACTCTATGTCGGTATGAGGATTCCCCTTAAGAAGAAAAGATTATCGCATTCAGAAAGTTTTTTTTTAAGAATATTTGTGTTTCAAACAGTGAATTCTATTAAACTAGAAAATCCATGCGTCAGAGCGCTCTATATTCAATCTGAATCTATGAATTTTTAATGATTGATTGTAGATATAATATTATTATTTTCCGTTTATTATTGAAAAATAATAGGGTGGATGTGGGTATGGCTAAGGAGGTGCCAGTTACTATTTTTTTTTTTGCCTTATAAAATGTGTAAAAATAATTTTTTTCCCGAGTCCATAAATAATATTGAAATGCAAAATCAAATATTATAAGGAATATTTAATATTTTAAAAATATATCTCACAAAAAAAAGAAAAGTCTAAAAACATTTAATATTGGTTATTTGAAATTAAACTGTTTTAAAATCTTGATAAATTTAGTAAAATCGCGATCACGTATGCATCCTAAATTTGACAATATTCTCTGTTTTTATCTTCTTTATGTAAAATAAGATCATTATTAAATAAGACATATCTTTACTCATTATATATTTTTGGAGATTTCATCTAGTTGCATATCTATCAATATCTACCCTGTTAAAAAAGTCCAGGTGGATTTCCACGTGGAAAATCCACGTGGAATTCCACGTGGATTTTCAGTCTGATTTACTTGGATTTTCAGGGTGATTTACTTGGATTTTCAGGGTGAAAATCAGGGTGGAATTCCAGGTAGATTTTCAGGGTGAAAATCAGGTTGGAATTTTAAGGGGATTTTCAGTCTGAATTACTTGGATTTTCATAGTGAAATACCACTCTGATTTTAAGTCTAAAAATACACTCTGATTTTCATAGTGAAAATCCACTCTGATTTTCAGTCTGAAAATCCACTCTGATTTTCATAGTGAAAATCCACTCTGATTTTCATAGTGAAAATCCACCCTGATTGTGGATATTTTTAAGCAATCAAAAAAATATTTTTATAAAATTAAATTTATTCATGTTTTTCATTGCAACCACAAAAATATCTCTGTTCACTTAATAGAATAGAACGTGAGAAAGTAGGGCGAATGATCGTCGTTTTAGACAAAATTAAACTGTTAGTTTATAAGCTCTAAAGTCTTTTATTCTTTTCGTGCGCGTTCGCTTGCCATAAGAAAGTCAATAGGTAGAAAGCGGAGCATCCCCCTAACGGTTAATCATCAGTACTATTATATACATGTGTATATTCATATTCAATAACTAACCACTAGGGGGCTACCACGCTTTTTATGTATTGACTTTCTTATCGCAAGCCAACGCGCATGAAAAGAATAAAAGACTTTAGAGCTTATAAACTAACAGTTTAATTTTGTCTAAAACGACGATCATTCGGCCTACTTTCTCACGTTCTATTCTATTAAGTGAGCAGAGATATTTTTGTGGTTGCAATGAAAAACATAAATAAATTTAATTTGATAAAAATATTTTTTTGATTGCTTAAAAATATCCACAATCAGGGTGGATTTTCAGACTGAAAATCAGAGTGGATTTTCACTATGAAAATCAGGGTGGATTTTCAGACTGAAAATCAGAGTGGATTTTCACTATGAAAATCAGGGTGGATTTTCAGACTGAAAATCAAAGTGGATTTTCACTATGAAAATCAGAGTGGATTTTCACTATGAAAATCAGAGTGGATTTTCAGACTCAAAATCAGAGTGGATTTTCACTATGAAAATCCAAGTAATTCAGACTGAAAATCCCCTTAAAATTCCAACCTGATTTTCACCCTGAAAATCTACCTGGAATTCCACCCTGATTTTCACCCTGAAAATCCAAGTAAATCACCCTGAAAATCCAAGTAAATCAGACTGAAAATCCACGTGGAATTCCACGTGGATTTTCCACGTGGAAATCCACCTGGACTTTTTTAACTGGGTACATCAGTAAAGAAATTAATGTTATATATTAATGTATCAGAACAGCCTATACGCCATTAATTAAACTCATTTAATACATGAGACACGAAAAACTTCGGGAAAAATAAATCCCATACAAATGAAACATTATTACTTTATTAATTTTTTTTATTATTTAAGAAAATTGAAGAAATAGTAAACTTTTATTATTACTTAGACTTCTTAAATCTTAAAAGCATACAAGCATTTTCAAAATTTAAATAATTTAAACTATTACAAAATTAACAGTTATTTTACAAATATAGCTTTTTATATATATAATTTTTATATTAACCTTTAAATATCGTCTTTGATTTCCAAGATATATCATAAGTGAATTCCAAAATTGATCTCTGTACATAGTCATGTAAAATTGTCCATGATTAAGAACATGAGAAATCAAAATTCTCAATAGCTAACGAATGAATTTATTTAAAAATTAATAATGTTTTCAACAAATTTAAATTCATAAAATATATAAAAATTAAATCGCTCAAATTCTCAACGATTTGTATATTATTTCTATTTTTAAAATGCAAATGAAAATAAGAATCTTTCTATTTTATATTTTCTAAATTACAGTATTATATTATTTTTCAAACAAAAGACTTTTAAATTTTGTTTTGCAGAAAAGCTGTTATTTTAAGAATGATTCAATTTTAATTTTAAACTTAAATTAACAAACTTAAAAAAAATACTTTTCAGGCTAATTTATTATCGTATAGTATTATTTTCCTTATAATATTTGAAAATATATATATTTATTTCAATTTTAACAGTACTGCATATACAATTTTGACTAACATAAGTGTTGAAATCAATCAAGAAATTGTTGAGTAATTTTGTATTTCATTGAAAATTATTTTAATAATATAAAAATGACAAAATGCCCCAGCGGAAAAAAATGTCCCAATTCTTCTAAAAATTTTCAAAACGTCTCAATTTTTTTCAGTTTGTTTCAGTTTGTCTCGTTTTTTTTCAGATTCTTGCAATAACTTTTAGAATGAGTTAAAATGTTTTATTTAAGTATTTGTTTTATTTGAGTATTTCAGTTTGTTTCATTTTCTCTCATTTCTTTCTGAACAAAAAACGATAGAAACCGAAAGAAACTGAAACAAACAGAAATAATCTGAAAAAAAATGAAAGAAAATGAAATAAACAGAAACTAAATGAAAAAAAGTGAAAGAAATTGAAACAATTTGAGAGAAATCAAAACAGATTAAGACAAACTGAAATAAACTAAAAATTTCATAATATTACTGATTTTTTTTTTCGTCAGTAAGAAAGCAATTTAAACAAGCACAGTTCTAACAATTCTCTAGGTTAAATTAGGCAGATGTGTCATATGCCAACGAAGTCATATAAAAAAAAAATATTATAAATGCAAATGTGTTTACCTCAGAAATTACTATAAAAATAATATAAGCCAATCCTCATAAGCAACTATAAAATTATAAATTCTAAATTTCAGTAAAAACATATTAATACCAATAAGATTTTTATGCTTACATTATCATGAGATCCAATAAAACTTTTGAAAAATTGACATTATCTAATAAAACACGATAATATAACTTTAAAATTAGATGGGATCACCTTATAAATAACCATGACAATAGAAGAGGGCTTCATTTGCTACATCCTATAAATACTTATAGATAATAGATAGAAAAAAATTTTATATAAACTGTTCAAATGCCAATAAAGTCATAAAAGAAGTTGTGTGGAAGAAGTGACCTACAAATGCTAACAAAATTTAAAGTTCGATAAAGATTAAAATTTTTTTTTGTCTTATAAATTACGTTAAAGAAAAAAAAACAACAAAATTTTTATAAGAAACAACTTTTAGATTTAAATAAATATATCATGTTTATTGTTTTTAATTCAAGATAACGGGTGCAAAAATCTGCCGTCCAAAGTGTAAAAGTGGTTAACTACATTGGAATCCCATTGGAGTTAGGGTTTTCTTACTTTGGACGGCAGAAATCTACTAAGAAGAAAAAATTTTTTATTATATTTTATAAGTTCCTTTCAACAGGGATATTAATATTTTCACAGACCTAATTCAGGGCCCAACGATCTCCAATTACGCAAAAAAAAAAAAAATGATGGAGTTTTGGGCTGCATTTTGTAATTTGTATAAAAACAATTGTTCGAGGAATATTTGACGTACTTAAGTGAGCGAAGTACCGCACGTGTACGATTTAAAGGGGTGACATGGTAACTAAGGTTTTCGATAACAGTAATAAACAGAATTAAGTCTACTTCTGCGAAAATAAAAAAATTAATAAAAAAAAAAGAACAAAAACAAATAAACGGGTTAACGACTCAGAAAAAACAAAAATAGAAAAATAACATAAAAATTAATCAAAAGAAAAATTCTTTTTTCTGACATCCATACCATATGGAGAAACTAAAATTTGACGTTACTACGGTACCAGTAACCGACCAAAGTGTATACACTTGACCATCATAGCGGCCGCTATAACTATAATTATACGACTTGTGGGGCAGCTTTGAGCGCTAGATGACTGGTAGTGACTGTGACCTTTGATCCTGACACTAGGGTTCGAAGCTTCTGGTATGACAATTCTAAGAACATATACAGCAACACCGAATCTCAGTTCTTTTCAACGTGCTTCACCCTTGACCTCAGAAAACGAATGTTTTCCCCTTCTAGCAAGCAAAAACAATTTCTTTTTTGGCTTTTTCTTTTCTTTGACAACCATCATTACTAGATTTACTCGAAAATTTGTAGAAGGAAATTTAAGGACGCTGGGTTCGCTTCAGGCACTGGCATTAGCTTATGATGCGTAGGTGACAGACTAATGGTGTAATTTCATGCATCTAATAGACGCTTCACGCAATCATAATGCCAATATTTTGAACTAAGCTGGGAAATTTTTTTTATCACCTTGACTGTGATGACGTAGCAAACGTTATTAGGTTAAGTAACAGCCAAGTCTACCGCATCGCAATTGACTTGCTGCTACTCACACTACAACTTTCTTGTAGAAACAGCTCTGAGCAGTTAACCACCAATACACGTCACTGACACGGCAGAGTACTAGACATATCTCTTTTGGTGACCTCTGATTTTTCACGACTTCTGAACCCGACTCTCTACTATAAAGGCTGATTAAAAGTCTTTGTTATTAATGATAACATAACTAGAATGCACCTAGCTAATGTTAATTAAATGCACAAATTTCGCAATCTTCAACTTTTTCGCTCTCACCCAAAGTTTCTTTTAGACCCAGTTCTGTGTGATGCCCAAACTCGACTACTAAGTCATCACTGGTATTTTCTAGAGGTTAAAGGTTATGCTTTGGACGCACTTTTTTCAATTAGAATCACCGTTCACTACTTGTCATCAACCCAGGCATCCCAGACACTGCACTTCAGCTCTTACTTTCTGGCATTTCTCTTGTTGAAAGTTAAAAATTAAAATAAGCCAAATTGGCTACTGTTTCCTTATTGTAATTCTAAACGGCTATATAGTATGCCATCGTATGGACCTTGAATTTTAAATGCTTATTCGAATTCTTTGCTAATGGCACTAAAAAAATATCGTTCTATTCCGCGACCTTTCTTATCAGCGAGGTCAATAACCACTACATTTTCTTTCCTTTTCCTTGATGATTGACGTATTGTCAGCCAATCATCTACACCAACGCCAGGTGGAAAACCCTGTACTTCAGATACATCAACGATAAACTCAATCGTTTAGTTCATTCGTATCCTCGATTTAACCATGTTACGTTTTTATGATCAAACTAAGCACCCCAATGGGGTGCCCGTGTGTGCGTGTATTTGTGTGTTTTATTTCTATTTTCTGAAACACTCATAGTTCGCTTTATTTTTTTTTTTCATATTCATATATTTACCTATAATTTTGCAGATCCTTATTGATAGAAATATACATTTCTGAAAATAAATGTAAAATAAATTAAAATGAGAACAATTATTATAAATTCCAATTTAATTCTAGTTTTCTAAGTGCTAACACGTAACAAAATTTCATATTAAATGTAATATTTCATATTTATACATACAATATGATTCGATAAAAGGAAACTTATTTTATATACGTATAGATAGTATCATTTTATCAGTGATTAACAAATGATTGTTAAATTTAGTACAACGAATATTATATTTATGATTTCAATTTTTAAAGTTCGAAAAAAAATTAAATACATATTTTATATTGAAATACTATTGTCACGGAAATTAGCAAATTTATATATAATAATATGATCTATGAAAATGCGACCAAGCGACGTTAGGAGCGAGGTAAATTTTGCTAGTTTAAAATGAAAATAAAAAAATAGATAAAAATAAGGTAAAGTATAAATTTTAATCTAAATCAAAATAATTTATAATACAGAAACAAACTATTAATACAATATAACTTTTTAGAAAACATTAAGAGGTTTCTAGACCCGTCAGCTTTATTGTGTTCTCCGACTCCAGCTTTAGACAATTTATAATTTGTTCAGCATTTGCAATGACCATCAACAAAGCACAAGGACAGAGTTTTGAGAAACTAGAAATATTTTTAAATAAGCCTTTATTTTCACATGGTCAAATTGTATGTAACATTATTGCAATCCAAAAATTATAAAAAAATTTTTATACAAAACAAAATGAAAATGAAAATGTAATTCAAAATGTCGTATGTCAGGAAGTACTATGGAAAATTTATTGTTAAAATGAAAATCTAAATATTTCGCAATACAAAAACATTCACGCTATAGAAGAGAGCAAATTGTATTTTTATTTTTTTACATAATAGGTATATCTATACGTTCTGCAGCTAAGTTGACTATTACCAAAAATATCCGTCATAAAATAATATTATAAATTGTACAAATACATTAAAATAAATAAATCTTAAATTATTCTAAAAATTGTTAAACCCATACGATAAAACATAGTTTGTTTAATTACTCAACTATAAATTTAAAATAAAACGAATTAAATTTGTCGATGGGTTGATTCAAATCTCTTATTCAAATAAATTCAATAGTCTTATTTTCACATTTTGTTTTATCATATATTAGTGTCGTTACACCTTTATGTTTTATTAATGAATATATATTGAGTGAAGCTCAATCAGACGCTCTTCGTGTGTAAAAAAGTATTATCACTTTAGTGTCGGGGGGTTGGCCAGTAACGCGAGCAGGAGTACCCCCCTACCCCTTCGTTAAATTTATATTTGTTATTTCTGACTTGAATGTCTTAAAAATTATTCCGTTTTCTCTAGAAATTTTTTCTCTTTTCTTTGTAGTATTTTATGGAGATTGTTGAGTTTCAAATTTCAATATATTTATTTCATAAACACTAAAATGTTTACTAAAATTTATAAATAATTTTTATATTTGGATTCTCACGAATAGGTAAACAAAGACAGTTCTGGATACCCCCACTTCTCCGCCCATCAGCTCACCTTTGCAGGTGCAAAAAATAATGACCAGTCGCGCGATATAAGAAATTCACTCAGCACCTGCGCGCCATTTTAGCGCTCATTGGCGCGCGAGCTCCAGCGCAGCGTCGATAAGCGAATCACCGCAATCCGCGCCGTGTCGATAAGCAAATCACCGCGACCCGCGCCGCGTAGATAGGCGAATCACCGCCCGCCTAGATAAGCGAATTCCCACGATCCGCGTTGATAAGCAAATTTCCCCCGGCCCGCGCCCGCCGCCGCTGATGAGAGTAAATGTTAAATCTTTAAAAATTTTAACATGATTATTGAAGAGAGTCTTATTTTATATTATTGGGTATAAACTCATTTTAAACGAGTAAAAGAAGGATAGAAAAAACTATAACGTAGGTCATGCATTATAGCTATATATATATATATATATATATATATGGGACGTTTCATGTCAACTCGACTGACAAAAAAATAGAATTTGCTGAAAATCCGTGAAGAGGTTCCATTTGATACCCAAAATATACAAAAAAATTTTTAGAGGCATAGGTCAAAGGGATTACGAGTAATAAGTAATAGAATATTGTGATTTTTCAAATTTTTTTGTTAAATTACCAACTTAATTATTTTTTTCCTCAGAAACTAAGGATTTTAGAGATTCACTTATGAATATATTTATTGTTGCAAATGATGAGTAGAATCTACACAAATTATTTTAAATCTTAGAATTGCTGTCTTCTGATTGGTTCATTTTGTACTTTCATGTAATTTTGAATTTCTGGTGTTCGACCAGGTTGATTTCACTCAGGTTGCACTATGTTATGTCTTTTTATAATATCTTGAAGTGAGCTTTGTCTCATCTTAGGCATAGAACTGAGAGAAGAGCTATAGAATTTTGAATATTAAAAAATAAAATAGAATTTTCAATTTAAAACATATATACTGTGGATTTGGTTCTTCGATTATAGATAATGCAATATACGAACAAATGATTTTTAAATATCTTAAAAGAGATCTATTTCTTAATAATTTAATTATTAATTTAGAATCTGAATTGAAATATCAACTGTTCATTATTTAGACATCCTCAAAATACACTCGTAACCAAAACATATTTATGTGTTTCAATAAATTGTTATTATAATGATTTTAAATATGTGTTGAAAAAATTTTTTAATACATATTATTTGTTTAGAATTAATATTTATATCATATATCTAGAAGTAAAAGAAATGAAGTAAAATAAATTCTATAGGCATGAAATTGATTCAATATAAAAATTTATTACGAATTCAAAGAATGTTTTATTTATAGATTGTGGAACTTTTGGCAAGTATTTTTTGATTTCATCCTCATTCTAGTGACATTTTAATTTTGCAAATAGACTATGCATTGAGAAAATTCAAAAATATATTCAGGAATTGATATTTATATCATATATCTGGAAATAAAAGAAATTAAATTAAATAAATTCAAGATGCATAAAATTTATTCATTATGAAATATTACAAAATTAAAAAATTTTGTATTCGTGGATTGTCAAACTGTTGACAAGTACTTTTTCATTTTATTTCCATTCTAGTGACATTTTAATTTTTAAATACTTTTCAACTTAAAAAAAATAATTATAATAAATGAAAATATGATAGAGCGATGATTAGTTCTATTTTTACAATCATTACTCAAAATAAGAATATCAAAAGTCTTTTCCTTTTAGAAGAATGTTATGTAGTGATGATTATTATTATTTTTGTCATTAATTATACTATAATTAAAAATAAACATATAGCAATGACTAATAGTATAAGGTAATTAAGAATGATAATCTAAACCAATATTTAAAGCTACTCTGCTGCATCTTAATTATTTCAGTTACTAGAAAATATTAATCATAATAAAAATAATAATAATAATCATTATCATGATCATCATCATTATCATAAAATATTTAATAATCGAAATAAAAACTATAATAATGACCAATACTTTAATCTTTTAACATCCTAACTTTAAACAATATGAAGTATGTTTTATTTAGGAAAATGTTATTTAATAATAATATTTATTTTTATCCTTAAATATATAATTTAATCAAAATTAAGCAAATAACAATAACTTTTCTTTACATTGGTCAAAGACAGAGAAAAATTATAAAATAACAGTGTCTGTATAAAAATTATATTCAGAATATAGTTTTGCTCTTATGGTACCATCAATTGGAATCAAACAGTGCTGGTCCTGAAGATGTTGTACCCGTCTGTTATTGTGAAACCGTTTGGCTAAAAATTTTTTTGTTTGATCATAATTTTTCTGGGTAGAATATTTGAAGGTTATATTTGGCATTCTTTCAGTTGTGCTTAGCCAATGAAATAGATCTTCACTTGTCAAAATTGGCTCAATTGTTGATCTCTGTAGGCTTGCTCTAAGAGCTCCTCTTTTTACTGTTGCCCCAAGACCATCACATGGACCTTTCCCATGCGCTGTGGGATAAAAATGCCATTCAGCGTCTGATCCAAAATCCATTTTATGATGAGCTAAATTAATAACATTTTTGAAATTCTTATACTGTTGGGGGCACCGTCAGAGAAATAATAAATCTTTTTAATGGAAGAAAATTCATCATTCAAAAAATTCTGAATTATTTTATGGAACGAATAAACTGCTACAGCATCATGAATTAAGTAATCAGAAATTATAACCAAACTTTTATGTTTTGTGATTTCATTTTCTTTGTAATAAATTACGACATTATAGATTGTAGCTTGGGCGTTATTCCAATGGAAACCAGGAGCAGCATCTTGAATCGTGAACGCGTAATTTTCGGCAAAGTCCACAATTATTTGAAATTCATGTGGTTCCAGATGGTCCTTTAATTTTCTTGAATATGAAGATTGTTTGGATGCTATTGTTGCATGAGGAAGTAATCCTTTTACTTTTTCACAAAAATATTTTACAAATTCAGGCGTTTCCTTGATTAAAGTTTCTAAAGTTGTTTGTGGATTATTAATCCACTGCTTGAAAGAAATCGAGGTGACGTAATTATCTTCAAACACTTTTAATAAGAATTTCTCTAGATTGATAGATCCTGGACATTTCTCGCAGTTGTTTAAATAACACAAGTCAGATGGTGATTCACAAATTAAAAAATCAAAACAATCTACATATGATGTTATTTTCTGTTCTTCATTTTTTGTAAAATTAGATAAATGACTATCTGTAAAAAAAATAAGCCTTCAAAATTGGAAGTACTATTATTTATATTAAGATATATGATCATAATAAATTAAAGTATCTAAAATCATCAACTTTACATTTTGATGATAAGAACAGACACACACGCTGTGAGTCCCACTGCTTCCTGCTAACACACAGTTTTTAGGACGCAACATAGTAAATTTTGTGAGACCAATTTTATTCTCTGGAAATTCCAATTTATAAAGCTGATATAATTCCGTTAAATTCAACAGAATCAGTTGCTTTTGAAGTTTCTCTTTAATTCCATCACTATTTCTTGTACATATTACATCCTTCATGCCAGGCATAGTCCAAGTTATATCATCTCTTAAATAAAAGTTCGTAACTGAAGAGATTATATCACAAGATATGGATTTACCTAAGCAGAAAATATTTTATGTAAAACGAAATATTCATGATATTATTCATTATAAACAACTTTTGTTTGTTTAAAATATTTTTAATACCTATTTAGTTAACATGGTTAATTTGATTATAGACACTTAAAAATATTTTATTTTTAATAGTTAAAATAAAAAAAAATAGTGTAAATGTTATCAATATATTAGAAGCACATCTTATATTATTTCTAAAGTATAATAAAGAAATATTTCAAATGCCAATATTAGGTAATATTTAATTTATTATTTTCATTTAAACACAATAACTTTAAAGATACCAAAACTTAACGGATTTAAAAAATTCGAAAAAGAATTTTCCTTATATTTTGCATTTGCTTCTCTTACCATAAAATTATTATTTGATATTTATAAATTAAAATATTAAAAGAAAATTGAAATTACATACAAATACTAAAGTAAATACATATTTTGTGATAAGGTGATGACAAAATCCCTTTGTCTTCGATAAGACTACGAGCATATTTGATCATATGATAAGAAGCATCAAAATATAGTTTTATTTGAGTATAACTCCATGTGATTGGCAACATTGTAATAATTTTTATTTGATTATCTCTTGACGTTGATGGATCATGGAAAATTACTTTCAAGTTATTTAGTAATCCAATAGAATCATTGATAATATGCGGTGGTAAAGCAATTGCTGCACAAGAGTCATCCATTCTCAACTCATCTAAAATATCATCCAAATTATTGTTAATGCAATCATTACTAAATCTAGATACAGCCCCTACTAAAGATGAACTTTGTAAACTATCTACTTCCATTACTGCAAGGAATAGAATAGCACAGCAAGAATAAGTTAATATTAGAAACTTTACAGACAAGAAAATACTAAATAAGAAACATGCGAGAAAGATATTATAAAAGCAGATGCAAAAAATTAAAATACATAATTCAATAAATGTCATTTAAATTTTTAACGCATCTTTTGTTTTACAGAACTAGAAAGCTACTACAAAATAATGATTGTTGACAAACACATAATGAAACTACAATAAGAGCTATTTATGTGATGCATCTTATAGGAAGAATTAAATGTTTTAAATACTAATACTCTGAATAAATATTTTTAATTTTGTGAGAATATTTAAAATTTATATATTTTAGTTGATATTTGCAATTAACGGTTACCTACATATTAAACTTTCAATAGGATTTTTGTAAGTTACACTTCTTTGCTATTATAATATTCGTTATAAAAACAAGTAATTTTTTGTTTTAAAATAAAGTAATAACATCCCTGGTAGAAAGTTGAGCATATTTTCAGTATATCATCCCGTATTTTATGGGCAGTCGTGTTCATATGCTTTTAGATATCGCCATAAACCTTCATTACTATTAACGAATTATCGCGATGGTATCGGGAGGATATGGTTAATGTTGAATTATACTATATTCATAAAGAGCATATTACAAAGTGCGAGTGAGCACACATATGGGAACACAGTTAGTGAGAAAGAGAAAGACTGTTCACTCCTTGTTTCCTTTTCAGTTCCTAAACGGACAGTCATACACTGTAAAAAAAATAGTGGGGAATCACGTCGTTGGTCGACGATTTCAATGCGACCATGCACCGTCGAGGTTATTTAACTTCGTTCAACGGCGACATTTTAACGTGCTTTGCGTGATTTCACGTAAACTGAACACATGATTTTTAGATTGAATCAATTAGACTTCGCGCTTCAACGATGTTAAATAACATCGACGGTGCATGGTCGCATTGAAATCGTCGACCATCGAAGTGATTTCTTGCCATTTTTTTTTACAGTGTATTCTCTCACACTAAGTTTCCATATGCACTCGCTCACTCGCACTTTGCACTCACTGATTTTACATGGATATTTTATTCATAATCATACTGTGTATGTTCGCAAATAAATTTAAGTTATAGAATAAAGAACAGAAAATTTTAACGCTATTACAATAACAGTATATGTATCTTTAATAATTTTAAAGCTAAGTTAAGTCAATCTAACCTGCACATACAGTGATAAAGATAGATGCTTATAGAAGACGAAGCGTCGAGTGATGCGCGCGCAGCCAACATTCAGTATTCGCAACTATAGGATATATTGTACGATTGTACAAACGGGCGCCATCGTGGGCAGCATGTATATATACAGATTCGCTTTCTATAAACGATTTTAATTCAAAATTATTTACAACTCATATGAATTGTAATAATGAATATTATAATATTTATAATTTATTTCAAATCAGAAGAAAAAAATTTTAATTATTTTAGTGATTATATTTTATATCAACTTTGTAGTCTTTAATATATTATCGTGTATTCATCGGTCACTTATCGCGACTGCGTAGCGACGAGATATAGCCAACAGTTAGTTATCTGAGCATATCATATCCTTAATTTTCTACCAGGGATGCAAAATTAACATAAAACAAAAGGAACTATAACCTAAATATTGAACACTCAAAAAAAGTTTTGTAAATAAGATTTTTTTGCAAATAATATTACATCTGGAATAAAATAACTGCATGCAAAATTTATATAAAAGATAATTTTTAAGGTAGTTGTCGACCCATTACATCATGAAAAAATTATTTATTATGAAATGCGTTGAAAGTTGGTTTATAACTTCAATATAACTTTATAAATAAATAGTTAAATTTTTGGAACGATTAACGGTTTCATAATTATAATATAATATTTAAAATTTGTAATTTCAATGATATTTATTATATAAAATGAAAATTTCAGTTTTATATCTTACTTTTGAACCCGCTGGAGGTTATAAAATTTTAACTATTTATTTGTGAAATTATATTGAAGTTGTAAATTAAATTTTGAAGCATTTTATAATAAACAGTTTTTTATGATGTAAGTATTCGACAACTACCTTCAACAGAAATTGTGTGAATTAAACTTTACCATTTTTATTACATCTAAAATAAATAGCATGCAAAATTTCCATAAAACAGAAGCAACTATAACCTAAATATTAAACATTCAAAAAAAGTTTTGTAAATAAGATTTTTTTGCAAATAATATTAGATCTGGAATAAAATAATTGCATGCAAAATTTATATAAAAGATAATTTTTAAAGTAGTTGCCGACCCATTACATCATAAAAAAATTATTTATTATAAAATGCGTTGAAATTTGGTTTATAACTTAAATATAACTTTATAAATAAATAGTTAGAATTTTTGGAACGATTAACGGTTTCATAATTATAATATAATATTCAAAATTTGTAATTTTAATGATATTTATTATATAAAATGAAAATTTCAGTTTTATATCTTACTTTTGAAACCGCTGGAGGTTATAAAATTTTAACTATTTATTTGTGAAATTATATTGAAGTTGTGAATTAAATTTTAAAGCATTTTATAATAAACAGTTTTTTATGATGTAAGGAGTCGACAACTACCTTACACAGAAATTGTGTGAATTAAACTTTATCATTTTCGTTACATCTAAAATAAATAGCATGCAAAATTTACATAAAACGGAAGCAACTATATAAACATTCAACAGATGTTTTGTAAATAAGATTTTTTTGCAAATAATATTACATATTGAATAAAATAATTGCATGCAAAATTTATATAAAAGATAATTTTTAAGGTAGTTGTCGACCCATTACATCATGAAAAAATTATTTATTATGAAATGCGTTGAAATTTAGTTTATAACTTCAATATAACTTTATAAATAAATAGTTAGAATTTTTGGAACGATTAACGGTTTCATAATTATAATATAATATTTAAAATTTGTAATTGTAATGATATTTATTATATAAAATGAAAATTTCAGTTTTATATCTTATTTTTGAAACTGCTGGAGGTTATAAAATTTTAACTATTTATTTGTGAAATTATATTGAAGTTGTGAATTAAATTTTAAAGCATTTTATAATAAACAGTTTTTTATGGTCTAAGGAGTCGACAACTACCTTACACAGAAATTGTGTGAATTACACTTTACCATTTTCATTACATCTAAAATAAATAGCATGCAAAATTTCCATAAAACGGAAGCAACTATAATCTAAATATTAAACATTTAACAAAAGTTTTGTAAATAAGATTTTTTTGCAAATAATATTACGTCTGGAATAAAATAATTGCATGCAAAATTTAAATAAAAGATAATCTTGAAGGTAGTTGACGACCCATTACATCATAAAAAAATTATTTATCATAAAATGCGTTGAAATTTGGTTATAACTTCAATAAAACTTTATAAATAAATAATTAAATTTTTAGAACGATTAACGGTTTCATAATTATAATATAATATTTAAAATTTGTAATTTTAATGATATTTATTATATAAAATGAAAATTTCAGTTTTATATCTTACTTTTGAAACCGCTGGAGGTTATAAAATTTTAACTATTTATTTGTGAAAGTATATTGAAGTTGTGAATTAAATTTTAAAGCATTTTATAATAAACAGTTTTTTTATGATGTAAGTATTCGACAACTACCTTCAACAGAAATTGTGTGAATTAAACTTTATCATTTTCGTTACATCTAAAATAAATAGCATGCAAAATTTACATAAAACGGAAGCAACTATATAAACATTCAACAGATGTTTTGTAAATAAGATTTTTTTGCAAATAATATTACATATTGAATAAAATAATTGCATGCAAAATTTATATAAAAGATAATTTTTAAGGTAGTTGTCGACCCATTACATCATGAAAAAATTATTTATTATGAAATGCGTTGAAATTTAGTTTATAACTTCAATATAACTTTATAAATAAATAGTTAGAATTTTTGGAACGATTAACGGTTTCATAATTATAATATAATATTTAAAATTTGTAATTGTAATGATATTTATTATATAAAATGAAAATTTCAGTTTTATATCTTATTTTTGAAACTGCTGGAGGTTATAAAATTTTAACTATTTATTTGTGAAATTATATTGAAGTTGTGAATTAAATTTTAAAGCATTTTATAATAAACAGTTTTTTATGGTCTAAGGAGTCGACAACTACCTTACACAGAAATTGTGTGAATTACACTTTACCATTTTCATTACATCTAAAATAAATAGCATGCAAAATTTCCATAAAACGGAAGCAACTATAATCTAAATATTAAACATTTAACAAAAGTTTTGTAAATAAGATTTTTTTGCAAATAATATTACGTCTGGAATAAAATAATTGCATGCAAAATTTAAATAAAAGATAATCTTGAAGGTAGTTGACGACCCATTACATCATAAAAAAATTATTTATCATAAAATGCGTTGAAATTTGGTTATAACTTCAATAAAACTTTATAAATAAATAATTAAATTTTTAGAACGATTAACGGTTTCATAATTATAATATAATATTTAAAATTTGTAATTTTAATGATATTTATTATATAAAATGAAAATTTCAGTTTTATATCTTACTTTTGAAACCGCTGGAGGTTATAAAATTTTAACTATTTATTTGTGAAAGTATATTGAAGTTGTGAATTAAATTTTAAAGCATTTTATAATAAACAGTTTTTTTATGATGTAAGTATTCGACAACTACCTTCAACAGAAATTGTGTGAATTAAACTTTATCATTTTAAGTTACATCTAAAATAAATAGCATGCAAAATTTACATAAAACGGAAGCAACTATATAAACATTCAACAGATGTTTTGTAAATAAGATTTTTTGCAAATAATATTACATATTGAATAAAATAATTGCATGCAAAATTTATATAAAAGATAATTTTTAAGGTAGTTGTCGACCCATTACATCATGAAAAAATTATTTATTATGAAATGCGTTGAAATTTAGTTTATAACTTCAATATAACTTTATAAATAAATAGTTAGAATTTTTGGAACGATTAACGGTTTCATAATTATAATATAATATTTAAAATTTGTAATTGTAATGATATTTATTATATAAAATGAAAATTTCAGTTTTATATCTTATTTTTGAAACTGCTGGAGGTTATAAAATTTTAACTATTTATTTGTGAAATTATATTGAAGTTGTGAATTAAATTTTAAAGCATTTTATAATAAACAGTTTTTTATGGTCTAAGGAGTCGACAACTACCTTACACAGAAATTGTGTGAATTACACTTTACCATTTTCATTACATCTAAAATAAATAGCATGCAAAATTTCCATAAAACGGAAGCAACTATAATCTAAATATTAAACATTTAACAAAAGTTTTGTAAATAAGATTTTTTTGCAAATAATATTACGTCTGGAATAAAATAATTGCATGCAAAATTTAAATAAAAGATAATCTTGAAGGTAGTTGACGACCCATTACATCATAAAAAAATTATTTATCATAAAATGCGTTGAAATTTGGTTATAACTTCAATAAAACTTTATAAATAAATAATTAAATTTTTAGAACGATTAACGGTTTCATAATTATAATATAATATTTAAAATTTGTAATTTTAATGATATTTATTATATAAAATGAAAATTTCAGTTTTATATCTTACTTTTGAAACCGCTGGAGGTTATAAAATTTTAACTATTTATTTGTGAAAGTATATTGAAGTTGTGAATTAAATTTTAAAGCATTTTATAATAAACAGTTTTTTTATGATGTAAGTATTCGACAACTACCTTCAACAGAAATTGTGTGAATTAAACTTTATCATTTTCGTTACATCTAAAATAAATAGCATGCAAAATTTACATAAAACGGAAGCAACTATATAAACATTCAACAGATGTTTTGTAAATAAGATTTTTTTGCAAATAATATTACATATTGAATAAAATAATTGCATGCAAAATTTATATAAAAGATAATTTTTAAGGTAGTTGTCGACCCATTACATCATGAAAAAATTATTTATTATGAAATGCGTTGAAATTTAGTTTATAACTTCAATATAACTTTATAAATAAATAGTTAGAATTTTTGGAACGATTAACGGTTTCATAATTATAATATAATATTTAAAATTTGTAATTGTAATGATATTTATTATATAAAATGAAAATTTCAGTTTTATATCTTATTTTTGAAACTGCTGGAGGTTATAAAATTTTAACTATTTATTTGTGAAATTATATTGAAGTTGTGAATTAAATTTTAAAGCATTTTATAATAAACAGTTTTTATGGTCTAAGGAGTCGACAACTACCTTACACAGAAATTGTGTGAATTACACTTTACCATTTTCATTACATCTAAAATAAATAGCATGCAAAATTTCCATAAAACGGAAGCAACTATAATCTAAATATTAAACATTTAACAAAAGTTTTGTAAATAAGATTTTTTTGCAAATAATATTACGTCTGGAATAAAATAATTGCATGCAAAATTTAAATAAAAGATAATCTTGAAGGTAGTTGACGACCCATTACATCATAAAAAAATTATTTATCATAAAATGCGTTGAAATTTGGTTATAACTTCAATAAAACTTTATAAATAAATAATTAAATTTTTAGAACGATTAACGGTTTCATAATTATAATATAATATTTAAAATTTGTAATTTTAATGATATTCATTATATAAAATGAAAATTTCAGTTTTATATCTTACTTTTGAAACCGCTGGAGGTTATAAAATTTTAACTATTTATTTGTGAAAGTATATTGAAGTTGTAAATTAAATTTTAAAGCATTTTATAATAAACAGTTTTTTTATGATGTAAGGAGTCGACAACTACCTTCAACAGAAATTGTGTGAATTGAACTTTACCATTTTTATTACATCTAAAATAAATAGCATGCAAAATTTACATAAAACAGAAGCAACTATAACCTAAATATTAAACATTCAAAAAAAGTTTTGTAAATAAGATTTTTTTTGGTAACACAATCTGTTGCAAGCACGATTGTGCTGAACTTGCGTGGTCTGTTTCCACATTTTAATGCATATCTGCTGAAATTTAATTGCGACTGAAACATGCGTCAGATTTGTAACAGATTGCCAATCGAAACGTGCGATTCTAAGATAAGAATAAACACGCAAACTTGCAGCAGAATCGAAGCAGTCTTCCGTAAGAATCTTACAGCAGCACTTTACTCCAGAATTACATAAGAATGACATAAGTTAAGTGCAATTATATGACGAGAATAAACACGCAATTTTGCAGCAGAATAGAATCAGTTTTCCGTAAGAATCTTGCAGCAGCACTTTACTCCAGAATTACATAAGAATGACATAAGTTGAGCGCAATTATATGACGAGAATAAACACGCAAACTTGCAGCAGAATCGAAGCAGTCTTCCGTGAGAATCTTGCAGCAGCACTTTACCTCAGAATTACATAAGAATGACATAAGTTGAGCGCAATTGTATGACGAGAATAAACACGTGAACTTGCAGAATAAGAATCGAAGCAGTCTTCCGTAAGAATCTTGCAGCAGCACAGTTTATAGAATTTCAAAGTTAATTAATAGTTCCAAAAATTGAAGTTACTTTATAGAATAAAGATAATACATTGTATTTTAATAAAAAATTTTCATTGTGAATATTATTAACATTTAACTAACGAGAACATGTTCATAAGAGTTGTTGACAGATGTTAAGAAAGCTAATGTTGAATTTAAAAATTATAATTTAATGAAAATATAATAATTTATAATTGCGATACATTTAATGCATTTCTTTAAATTTTACGTCTTCTTACTACCGATGCCTACACCTATAGGCACATATTGGCTAAAAGAAAAAAAGAAGGAACGCAAAAAACAATTGACATATATACAGAAAGGGGTGGGCGCTGATGTTATAGTATAAAATTATATACGTGTAGACATTGGGGAGAAGAGAGGAGACCATTGCAGCCAACTGTAAAATATAAAAAAAGTAGATGAAAAATTTTTATAATATCTAAGAAAAGTTTTGAATAAATTTCTATCAGTAAAAGATGATAAATATTTTGGTTCTACATTCATACGTAATTCTGTAGTAATGTTTTGTCGCAAGATTCTTATGCGAGATAGCTTCAAGTATGCTGTATACTCGCGTGATTATTCTTATAATAAGATTGCATTTAACTTTTGTCCTTCTGATGTAATTTAAGCGCAAATCTGCTGCAAGATTCTCACATAAAACTGCTTTGATTCTGCTGTACATTTGCGTGTTTATTCTTGTCATATAATTGCACTTAACTTTTGTCATATTTATGTAATTCTGGGGTAAAGTGCTGCTGCAAGATTCTTACAGAAAACTGCTTCGGTCCTGCTGCAAGTTTACGTGTTTATTTTCGTCATACAATTGCGCTCAACTTATGTCATTCTTATGTAATTCTGGGGTAAAGTGCTGCTGCAAGATTCTTACGGAAGACTGCTTCGATTCTGCTGCAAGTTTGCGTGTTTATTCTCGTCATATAATTGCACTCAACTTATGTCATTCTTATGTAAATCTGAGGTAAAGTGCTGCTGCAAGTTTCTGATGCAAGACTGTTTCGATTCTGTTATAAGCTTGTGTACTTATTACGATTCGCAGAACCGCAATTGACAATTTGCAATTCTTACGTAATTGTGCTGCAAAACTTTGTCGGGAATTATTTACTCAATTTTGTTGCTAGTGTCTGTAATAAGTTTTTTCCGCAAGTTTACTGCAAAATATCTTCAAGATTCTGCGCATTCTTTCCGTTCCGTAGATTGCACTTTCTCTCTGCCAGAAACGTGCAATTCTGTTGCACTCATCTGCTGTAATTTCTTTTCATAAAAAACCCTATGAAATGCGGAAACAAACAGCACATGTTCTGCTGCAATTTTTTGATTTTCAAGAAAATTGCAGCAAGATTGCAGCAAAATTACGTTGACCATGTTACCAGAGATATTAGATCTGGAACAAAATAATTGCATGCAAAATTTATATAAAAGATAATTTTTAAAGTAGTTGCCGACCCATTACATCATAAAAAAATAATTTAGTATAAAATGCGTTGAAATTTGTTTATAACTTCAATATAACTTTATAAATAAATAGTTAGAATTTCGGAACGATTAACGGTTTCATAATCATAATATAATATTTAAAATTTGTAATTTTAATGATATTTATTATATGAAATGAAAATTTCAGTTTTATATCTTATTTTTGAAACCGCTGAAGGTTATAAAATTTTAACTATTTATTTGTGAAATTATATTGAAGTTGTGAATTAAATTTTAAAGCATTTGTTAATAAACAGTTTTTTATGATGTAAGGAGTCGACAACTACCTTAAACAGATATTGTGGGAATTAAACTTCACCATTTTCATTACATCTCAAATAAATAGCATGCAAAATTTACATAAAACAGAAGCAACTATAACCTAAATATTAAACATTCAACATAAATTTTGTTAATAAGTTTTTCTTTGCCAATAATATTATGCCTAGAATTAAATAATTGCATGCAAGATTTATAGAAAAGATATTAATTAATTATAAAAAATAATTTTCATAAAATATTTAATAGATAAACACCAACATTGCAGGTCATTATAATCTTCATAAGCACGTTTTCTGCATGTCGAACATATTCGTTCATCTAATGTAACATTAATTCAAACTTTTTTAATATTTTCTGACACTTTCTGTAACGACTTAGTTTTTCGATGATTCTTCAATTTATAAGGATTACAACATTTATTATAACTCACTAATTTACTTGAAAATCCCATTTTAATATTCAAATATTTTGTTATATTATATTTATTATAATTGATTGATAAAAATTAAACATCGATGTTATTGTTGTAAACTCGAGCATGAAAAACCATAAAGTGACAAATTCTGAGTACGAAATCAAACATAAGAGAATGGAAGTTCGGTCGGGACTGGGGACTGGATAATTGCCCTATTAAAAAAAATCAGGTGATAAATCACCTGATTTATCAGGTGATTTATCATGCCAAAACATCATGTAACGATTTTGTTGATCTTTACTCATTTTAAACCATGCTTAGTCAATTTAGAACAATTTTTGAAAATTTTGGAAAATTTTGAACTTAGAAAATTTTTTAGATAATTTGGTCTTAGAAAAAATTTTGACTAAATCACAAAAAAATTTCTAAAGACAAAAATTTCAAAAATTTTTCAAAAATTGTTCTAAATTGACTAAGCATGGTTTAAAACGTGTAAAAACCAACAAAATCGATACATGATATTTTGGCATGATAAATCACCTGATAAATCAGGTGACTTGTCACCTGATTTTTTTCACCAGGGTGCTCCGAAACGATAAATTTAGTGTATCGATATATGCTATCTTTGTTCAGCACATTGATTTTATATCTTCTGTCTCTGTGATACACGGAGAGAAAAATCATATTATTTTCCTATGATAAATTTAACACGTTAAAATTAAATGATTCTTCATGTAAGATTCTCATGAAATCGACTTAATTTAACCAGAATAGATCCTAACTGAAAACGCTATAGGCGCCATGATATTATCCTTTGGACAGCAGCTATAATTACTAAGAGCGCCAAGTGAATATAACCAGTTAGTCGATCCTGTGATATTCACTTACCGCTCACGGGATTTTCACGTGGCACTCAAGTAAATTCAATGGTGGCGTGACCAACCGAGTAGCGCGTGCTTTGCAGGTAGTGGGGAGAGAGAGCGAGAGTAACCAAAATACAATCTTGTTATGATGGTAAAATAGCAATTGTTTAAATAAATTAATGAGTGTTAAATTATTAATATTACCTTCGAAACTAATAAAAATAAATTTTAAACTCAAAATTTAATTATTTTAAACAACTGGGGGACAGATAAGCGTGTATCATTTCGCACCAAACATATCTCAAAGCAGGTTTAGCCTAGTGCGTAACGTTCGTGCTTTTCTTTTTGGGTGCCTGAGTTCAACTCTCGGTCAAGACCACTTTTTCATTATTTTAATATTTTTATTAATTATTTTATTTATATTTTCTTTTTCTAATATTAAAATCTAATTAAATATGCTCATTTTTTAATTAATATTTTTTTAAAATAAATTATTTCTTATACGTAATAATTAAAAATATTAATAAATGAATAACAATTATATTTATAATACTTCAGTTAAATTTTGTCTTCATAAATATATATGTGTGTATATTAATGTATAATATAAACTATAACATAAATGAATTAATACTATAGACTAATTTATTTATTATGTCAATTTTATAAATTACATTATGAATAAATTAAATTATAGTATTATAAATCACTATTATTTATTTATTAACTATTTGAATTATTATGTATAAGAAATAATTTATTTTAAAAAAATATTAATTAAAAAAATGAGCATACTTAATTTGATTTTAATATTAGAAAAAAGAAAATATAAATTAAATAATTAATAAAAAATATTAAAATAATAAAAAAAGTGGTCTTGACCGAGAGTTGAACTCGCACACCCAAAAAGAAAAGCACGAACGTTACGCACTAGGCTAAACCTGCTTTGAGATACGTTTGGTGTGAAATGATACATGCTTATCTGCCCCCAGTTGTTTAAAATAATTAAATTTTGAGTTTAGAATTTATTCCTAATAGTTTCAAAGGTAATATTGATAATTTAATATTTATTAATTTTTTAAAAATATATATATTGCTGTTTTACCATCATAATAAGATTGTATTTTGGTTACTCTCTCTCTCCCCACTACCTGCAAAGCACGCGCTACTCGGTTGGTCACGCCACCATTGAATTCACTTGAGTGCCACGTGAAAATCCCGTGAGTCGCAAGTAATTTTAACATGATGCATCGCCACGTTCATTCTCCTGGCAGCCCACGTAATTTTAAGTCGACCATCAAGAAAAAATAACATCTTTTGTATCTGATTTTAAGATGGATACCAATCATCTATTAAAAACATGAGTATCATCAAAAAATCACTTGTTTCTTCGATAATATTCGGTGAAGAAATATCATGTAATAATCACTTGAAATTTCATGGAATAATAACATGATTTTTCTCTCCGTGTACAGAGTTGTGCAATTTTCTAGAGCGACCCCCTTGGGACATCGCGATCACGCAAATACATACATGTTGTACGTTATACGGTTGGTGGTGCTATACATCTATACTACAAAAGTAAGAGAATAATTTATGTATCTCTAATCCTAAAGAAATAACCTCTCTGATTGGTTAAACTCATTATTATCCTATAAAATACTTAAACGAAAAATGATTAAATTCGAATGTATGGAAGTAATTCAAGTAATGATTGTGTCATCTGTCTGTTTTCTCATCATGAGAAAAATAAGACGGGATGATGTTTGATTCATGTAAGCTGAGAACTGAGAACTGAGTAACGACTACAACTTTCTGCCTGAGGTCCGAATTTATAGTCGTTGTTCAAACTCAAGCATTGAGGTTTAAATTCATAAACAAAACTGAAGTACTGGTTACATCCTGTGTCTTTTTTTGTTATTATGAGAAAAGCAGAGACAGAATGAGATTTGAGTAACGAATCTTTACTTGAGTTGGGTCTATGAATTCGAACCTGAAAGACGGAATGAGATTTTATTATGAGAGAGACAAAGACAGAACGATGTTTGAGAATGGAGCATACTCAATGCTTGAGTTTGAGCAACGACTATCAATTCGGGCCTAAGGTTGGAATTCAAACTCAAGCACCTACACAGCATGAAAGATTGTTGCAAGGTTTCAGTAATAAGAATTTTATTACTGAAACCTTGCAGCAACCTTTCATGCTGTGTGGGCAATAACTCAACTCAAATTACGGTGTTACTTACGGATCGATGTTACTTGAGTAACGTTTATAAATTTAAAAAAATATGTTTGAATTTAGCTAGGGTAAAGATTTTAATCAAGAGACGCTGTAGCGCCCCGGGGGGCTGCTCCTGAGCGATAAACTTAGTGTATCGATATATGCTATCTTTGTTCAGCACATTGATTTCATATCTTCTGTCTCTGTGATACAGAGCTTTGCAATTTTGTAGAGCAGCCCCCCCGATGGCAAGTTGGCGAAGCAATCGAGCGCTCTAAGCCTTTTATACGTTATGTTTTCGTATTTAAACTTGCAATTGAAAAATATTTTTCAATATTTTTTTACTGCTGAATCTTTATAAAATTATTTTATTTTTGTTTTTATAAGATTCAACATAATTTAATGAATACCATAATTTTTTTTTTTAAATTTCTGTAATTGTTATTACTATTTAAATTTATGTAACTTGTTGTTACTTTATCATTATTAATTTTCATCTGCATTTTCACCTTTATTTACTTTTTTACTGAAATAACTTTTATCATAAAATTATCATAAAAATGAATAAGTCAAAGAAACTTTTAATTCTAAACTGTTAAAATAATTATAAACAAGTATTTTAATAACTATGTAAAATATTTATTGTTTAATATATAAGTTTCTAAAAGATTTATTTTCTAATAATTGTTAGTTTTATAATTATAAAATGTTGCAATATTAGTATACGATGGAAATTGATAGTTTATATAATTACAGAATGTGTAGCAATGAAATATCATATTTTCAATATTTTAAAGAAGCAATCTTATTCTTAAGAGAAATTCAATGGTTGTATAAAATGCCAGTAACTAAAATTCTCAAAATGTTGAAACTGCAAATCTTTGACAAAGAACTATGTTTTCTGATTCATTACCACCTGTGAAATATATATGTTATAACATAAACACAAAAGTTCCAAGAAACATATAATTAAATATAGAAAAAGAATTTGGAGAAATAGGAAAAATGTTTATCTAATTAGTATTCACGCTTGTGGTGATCTAAGTGCGTATACACCTCAAATATATTTGGAGGTAAAAATGGTTCATCTTCTTATTTTAGTATCTTGTTGTTATCATAAATTTGAAGAAATAGAAAATGTTTGTCTAATTAGTTTTTTGCTCGTGGTGATCTAAGTGCATATAAATCTCAAATATATTTAGAGATGAAAATGGGCCATCTTCTTATTTTAGTATCTTGTTGTTATCATAAATTAACTCTTAAAAACACAAAATTAAAGAAAGTGACGAGAAAGAGTATTTTAATTATTTTCCATTGTAAAAAAAATTTAAACAAGTTATTGAAAGTGTTGATGTAGATATTGGAAAATTCTTTAAACGACCATTCTTAAGAGGAGGCCGTATAGTTCTGTCCTTGTCTAATCTAAATTTTCGTTATTATGGCTAAATTAAATATTTTTATACAAAAGTAAGGGCAGAGCCCAATAGATTTAAGGATGAGCAGACGATTCTATTCTATGAAAAAATATAAAATTTTCATTAGTTTTCAAGTGAAGTCTGAAACGGAAAAAGAGTTAAATTTGATTGAAGTGTTCAACTCTTTTTTCCGTTTCAGACTTCACTCGAAAACTAATGAAAATTTTATATTTTTTCATAGAATAGAATCGTCTATTCATCCTTAAATCTATTGGGCTCTGCCCTTACTTTTGTATAAAAATATTTAGTTTACTAATTATAACGAAAATTCAGATTAGACAAGGACAGAACTATACGGCCGCCTCTTAAGACTTGCTTGTCAAGACACATCAGATAGATGGCTTACAATGAGCGTTGAAGCTCATAGTGAACATTATTTTTATGTTGTTGCAAGAGCTGTTTTGGAATTATATGGAGCTAAAAGTAAATTCTTTAAATTATAAATCTTAATAACTCTCAATATATGAAAATTTTATTTTTAGATAATCTTTATTTAAAAAAGCTTGTTCAAAAAGGTACGAGAAAATCACAGTATTATACAAAATTTCTTGTTATCTTTTTTTTATCATTTATTTAAAAATGTTCTGAAATTTTTTAAATTTTATTAAATATTTACAAAATTACTTGCCAGGCCCATGGGTAAATATTTTATGTCAATGTTTAAAGTTAAGAAATTTGTATATAACATATGTACATTTGGCGGAAAGAATATTTTTCCGAATGTGTACCTCAAATGGCAGCGCTGCATATTTTACCACAGACATAAGAAAACTTCGAATTATGCATTGAGTTTCGCATCATGATTATTTTGTTTTTTCTCATAGGTTATTCATACAAAATTCAAATGATAACAACTTAAATATTATTGCCTATATAATTTAAATTCACAATATTAGATTCTATGTGATTATTGAACTAAGAAATAAAAATTTTATTTAATAAAATGATAATTCGGATCATGAAAAAAGAAAGTAATATTGTTTGTTTACTAAAATTATGTCATTAAGTAATGAGTAACGATGATGTGAAATTTGCTCTACAATTTGAAATTGTCTTATGCTTGTGGTAAAATATGCAATGTTGCCATTTGAGGTTGACATTTGGAAAAATATCCTTTCCGCCAAGTGTACATATAAACTTTCATTTTATGTAACATTACAGATATAATGGGACATAACATGTAAGTATTAAAATCATTTTCTACTTATAACACGTTTCTAATTTTCAATTTAACGGTAATATAATTCTGTAATATTATTTTAATCAATTATTGGAATTTATAGTTATCGAAATCAAATAAGAAAAAGGATCTGAATATTTTAATATCTAATATTTATAAAAATCTTAATTTATTGGATTACATAAAACTATTATATAAATAATCATTCCTAAATGTATAATACGTATTTAAATAATTTTTCAATACATATGTATTATATATTTATAAACTCATCTTATTTTAAATATTTAAAATCATAATAACAATTTATTGAAGTACATAAATATGTTTTGGTTGTGAGTGTATTTTGAGGATGTCTAAATAATGAACAGTTGATATTTCAATTCAGATTCTAAATTAATACTTAAATTATTAAAAAATAGATCTCTTTTAAGATATTTAAAAATAATTTTTTCGTATATTGCATTATCTATAATCGAAGAACCAAATCCACAGTATATATGTTTTAAATTGAAAATTCTATTTTATTTTTTAATATTCAAAGTTCTATAGCTCTTCTCTCAGTTCTATGCCGAAGATGAGACAAAGCTCACTTCAAGGTATTATAAAAAGACATAACATAGTGCAACCTGAGTGAAATCAACCTGGTCGAACACCAGAAATTCAAAATTACATGAAAGTACAAAATGAACCAATCAGAAGACAGCAATTCTGAGATTTAAAAAAATTTGTGTAGATTCTACTCATCATTTGCAATAATAAATATATTCATAAGTGAATCTCTAAAATCCTTAGTTTCTGAGGAAAAAAATAACTAAGTTGATAATTTAACAAAAAAATTTGAAAAATCACAATATTCTATTACTTATTACTCGTAATCCCTTTGACCTATGCCTCTAAAATTTTTTTTGTATATTTTGGGTATCAAATAGAACCTCTTCACGGATTTTCAGCAAATTCTATTTTTTTGTCAGTCGAGTTGACATGAAACGTCCCATATATATATTCTCTATACATATGTTTCTTCTATAAGAGCCTAAAGATGATAAGAGGATAGAAAGAAAGTTACTTGCTTATGAAGGCAAGAAAGAGATAGAGAGAAAGTCAGTGGCTTTACGAAGGCAAGAAAGAGACAGAGAAAGTCAGTTGCTTTACGATAAGCGTTCGAATTCTTAGAATCGTTCCAACTATTTTAATTCTCTTTTACACGCTATTCGTTACATATAGAAATTAATTTTGTTGTATGATAATGAAATCCACTATTAAATCTAGGATATTTAGAGTTTAAATAAAATAGGATGATAAGGAAAAACATTGTAGTTTACACTTGCCCATAATGAAACGTACGAATAATTTATAATAATAATAATAATAATAATAATAATAATAATAATAATAATAATAATAATAATAATAATAATAATAATAATATTTTAGAGTAAGAGATAGGAGATGAGAACATTGTAGCTCACATACTGAAATTTATAGAGTGGGGAGTGGAGGGGGAGGTCAAGGACAAGATTGTTTGGGTCCCCTAAAACGCAACTTCGTCTTATCTCTGGATGACGTCACTAGCATTACACTTTGTCGCACGCATCGCGTTATAAGTATAAGCATTACAGATCAACTGTCTAGCTAAAATGCAGTTTCTTCTTATCACAGTATGATATAACACTGGAAAGAATATACATTACAGCTTCTATGCAGCTTCGTCTCATCTCTGGTAACACTGTGTGTGTGTGTGTGTGTGTGTGAAAAATGATGAAAATTATTGTTTTATAATAATAAAAAAGTATATGGAAATTAATTTTGTTATATAATAATGAAGTATACTATTAAATCGTTAAATATAAATAATTTTATGGGTTGATATTAGCATCCTATAGTAACTGAATGAAATTTTTATTCTACATCGGTTTTAACTTAATGATAATATTCATTTGTGAGTTGATACATTCGGTTAAAATAATTATTTTGACACATGTGTATGACTACATTAAGATAGATATTTCAAAGAATTAACGCCACCTACTATCCTATCAAAAGGGAAGATAAGTAAGGTTACGATTCAGTTCGTATTTGACTTTTAAAGTAAAAATTATGGCTACGTTTGACTGTAAAGAATTAGTTAATAAGATGCTAAATGCTTATTCGCGTTTAACAAATAAGAAGACCAATCCTGAAGAAATAATTACCTGTCTGAATCTTGATAAAGAAAATTTAAGACTTTTAAAAAATAAATTGTGTAAGTGTACAAATGTTTCTGAGAAGCAAAAGTTTTTAGCTGCTATTGCATTATTCCAAGGAATCCAGAGTAAACTAAAGTGCTTACTAAAAAGTGGTAAAGGTATCCGAAAATGTGAAAGACGAAGTAATTGAGTTAATTGGCAAGACTTGGAAATGCATTTAGTAATCGAATTTGGACAGGTGTAATTACAAATTTAAAAAATTTAGACATAATAAAATTTTTTAAAGATGCACAAGCATTATTTCAAATAAGAATTAAAAACATTTTAAAATTACAAGATGCAGTAAAAGTGTATACAGTGCTGGGTGCCGAATATGTTATTATAAAAGCTGATGTTGAGACTAGTGAAATGAAATATTTTAATACGAAAGCCAAGCCAATTCTAAAGACAACAGATTTGAAATAATGGTTTTTAAATAATGTACAAGAACCTATACAATGAGATATGGAAGAATTCCAACAAAAAGATTCAGGATGGTCATTACGTGCTATTATTAATTTGTGTGTTCATATAAAAAAATATAATCCACTACATAGTGGCTCATATATTCCTCTTCCAAAAGTGATAGAATTAAAACATGCATGTATTAATGTGAAAAATTTTGATGATGCTCGTTTTAAATGGGCAGTATTGTCAGCATTGTATCCAGTTAAGTCAAATACTGGTGTAGTATCTTCATATGAGTTACATGAAAATAAATTAGATTTCACAGACCTGGAATTTCCAGTAATATCAGAGAAAATTGTAAAATTTGAAAAAAAGAACAATATATCAATGAATGTATATTTTTTGAAGAAACATTCTGGTAAATTCAATGTTTCACCTCTACGTATAACATCATCTGAAGAAAATAAACATATTAATCTTTTATTGATACAAAATTATTATATAGATGAAGGAGAAAAACAACAAAAATACTATGATACAAATGTATCGATAATATATCATTATGTATGGATAAGGAATTTATCTCGATTAGTTTCTAATCAGATATCAAAACATGATGGGCGAAAATATATATGCAATCGATGTTTGCATTACTTTGACACTGAACAAAAATTAAAATTTCATCATGAGGATTGCTCTAAAATTAATAAGTGCAGAGTAAATTTACCAGAAGGAAAAGACAGTATATTACATTTTAAAAATTTTAAAAATAAGGAAAAGGTTCCTTTTATTATATACGCAGACTTTGAGGCCCTTTTGTTGCAATGAATGCTTTAACCTTGGAAGAAAAAGAAAGATTTCAAAATGCAATTCTTTGCCACATTTGCCAGAAACCTTTAAGAGGAAAAAAATTCGAGATCATTGCCACCTCACTGGCAGGTAAGATTAATACTTAAAATAATATTGTAATATTACTTATATAAAATTATATATATATATATATATATATATATTATGTTTCAGATATCGACGGGCAGCTCATGAATCATATAATTTATCATATAGAGACTCTCGTAGTATCCCTGTAGTATTCCACAATTTTACGGGTTATGACTCTCATTTTCTCATCAAAGATGTCGCCAATAGTTTTCCAGGACGTGTGCAACTGCTATCATTGAACAAAGAGCGATTTATTTCACTTATAAAATATATAGAAAATAGTCAGATTAACTTCAGATTTATCGATTCTTTCCGATTTATATCATCATCTTTGGATAAATTAGCTTCATATCTTACAGAAATGAATATTTTAAAACTGGAATTTACTAAGCAATCACCTTTAACGGAAGATAAGTTTAATCTAAATTAAAAAGGAAAGGTATCTTTCCATATGAATACTTGAATTCTGTAGATAAACTAAATGAATCAAAACTTCCATCAAAAGATGAATTTTATAATAATTTAAATAACAGTAACATATCTGATGAAGACTATAAACACGCTAAAAATGTTTGGAAAGAATTCAATATATAAAATTTAGGTGAATATTCAGATTTGTATTTGAAAACAGATGTATTATTATTAGCTAAAGTTTTTGAAAATTTTCGAAACAATTGTTTAAGTACGTACGATTTGGATCCAGCTCATTACTACACAGCTCCTGGATTTACATGGGATGCCATGCTTAAATATACGAAAATAGAGTTGGAATTGTTAACTGACATTGATCAGGTGTTGTTTGTTGAGCGTGGAATAAGAGGTGGCATCAGTCAGTGTTCTAATAGGTATGCGCAGGCTAACAATAAGTATATGGGTAAAAACTATAATGAAAATGAGGAAATAAAGTGTCTCATGTACTACGATGTTAACAATTTATATGGATGGGCTATGATGTAATCATTACCCTATGGTGGTTTTGAATGGATTGAGGATGTTGATAAAGTAGATTTCAACATTGGCGATAATTCACCATTTGGTTATATTCTTGAAGTAGACTTAGAATATCCAAAATATCTGCATGATGTACATAAAGATTTACCATTCTGTTCAGAACATGAGAAGCCTCGAGGTTCCAAATATTCAAAATTATTGACTACAGTAAAATCCAAAGAAAGATATATTTTACATTACCAAAATTTAAAGCAAACTCTTAGAAATGGACTCAAACTAATTAAAATTCATAGAATCTTAAAATTTAATCAAAGACCCTGGCTAAAAGATTACATTGATTTAAATAGTAATATGAGAAAAAAAGCAAAAAACGAGTTTGAGAAAAATTTATATAAACTTATGAATAATGCTGTATTTGGCAAAACCATGGAAAATGTTAGAAAAAGAGTTGATATAAAGCTTGTAACGAAATGGGATGGGAAATATGGTGCTGAGGCTCTCATTGCTCAACCAAATTTTCATAGTCGAACCATTCTAGACAAAAATCTAGTGGCAATTGAATTATTAAAAACAGAAGTTTCTATGAATAAACCAATATATGTAGGTCTGACCGTGCTTGATTTATCAAAGATATTAGTTTATGATTTCGATTATGATTTTATGAGAAAACAATTTGCAGATCAATGCAAGTTATTATACACAGACGCGGATGGTTTAATATATGAAATTCGAAATATTGATATTTATGAAACAATGAAGCATAATTTACAACACTTTGATACATCAGATTACCCACCTGGAAACGTTTTCGGAATACCGCAAATGAACAAAAAGATAGTAGGTTTAATGAAAGATGAGTGCAATGGGAAGATTATGACAAAATTTATAGGTCTGCGTAGTAAAATGTATTGTATACGAATTGAAGGAGAGGATAAAATAAAAAAAGTTAAAGATGTTACGACTGGTGTTGTCAAAAACACAATCACTTTTGATGACTACTTGTAATGTATACGAAATAAAATTGTATTTCATAGAGAACAATATATTATACGTCCTCAAAAACATAATGTGTTTACTGAAAAACAATATAAATTAGCTTTAAGTCCTTACGATGATAAGAGATGTTTGTTAGATAATAAAACTAATACCTTACCTTGGGGGCATTATTTAATTGATAAAAAATACAAATTAATTAATTATAATTTTGAATAATGATAGTTATAAGATTAATAAATAGAAACAAAAAATAATTTTCACATATATAGATTTCTTTATTTGTTCCTTTACAAATCTGATTTATTTATCCAACTATTATGTGCCTCATCAAATCCTAACCACTTTACATAAAATTTATTTCCACGCTTTTTTAATATTTTTTCTACAAGATAAACATCAGGATATTTTGCTTTTGATAATTTTTGTTCATAGAATCCACCAGCGATTGGCTGATTTTGATAGTCCTTCAATTTATAAGTGATTGGATCAGTAGCCTTTACTTGACTTATAGTAAATATTTCTGTTGACCAATTAGGAGTGTAACCCTTTTCAAATACATGTTTATTCTTACTTTCTCGAACTATATCTCCAGCTTTAAATTTAGATATTTTGAATGCTTTGATATTCTTTTTAAAACGTTTGAGTACATTTCTTTCGTTTATAGGAGTAACTTCTTTTGGCTTCATTCCAATAGTTCTATGTTTACTATTGTTATATGCTTCTAATAGGGTAGGTAAAATATCCAACCAACAGTAGTTACCTTTGAGGCTAAATTTTATCCACATTTTATTTTTAAGTGTTCTATTAAAACGTTTACAAATGGAAGCTTTAAGATTACTATATGTAGAGTATAAATTAATATCATAGCGTTTCATGAGAGTTTAAAAGGCAGAGTTATAAAATTCTTTCCCTCTATCAGTATGAAGATTTTTTGGTATACGACCTTGCTTTAATATAGATTCCATTGCTGCAGTAACATCTTCACCAGTTTTTCGTTTTACAGGAACAGCCCAAGCATATTTAGAAAAAATATCTATTATTGTTAGCATATACTTCAAGCCTTTATTTTCCCGAGCATAAGGCTGCATTTCTACCAAATTAGCTTGCCATGTTTCATCCAAGCCGCGTATTATAAATTTACGACGTGGATAATTACGTTAAGCAGGCTTATGCAGCTCTTCTACAAGTCTTTCATGCTCCATGGCTATAGACTTAATGATTCTTATAATTCTTGCAATTTGTGTTTTATACTCTGAATATCTGTCAGGATTTTAGCGTCTTGAAGTGTTTTGACAAGATGCTTAATCAACTCATGTAATTTATGGATGTTTGTATTAACTTTTTTAATTTTCTCATCATATTTATCAGTTAATTCTTGGATGCTTACATCGTAATTTTTAAAAAATTTTTCATCATATTCATCCTTTGACTTTTGTATTTCTAATTCTAATGCATCAAGGTTACTTCTTAAGCTTCCAGTGACTAGGTATATGCTTCGAATTTCAGATGCAGCCATACTTTGTAAGGTTTGCAAATTAACTGCATCATTCGATTGTTGAGGTGTGGCAACATTACATAACCTCTTATTTTCAATATCATACTGCCCATCTTCTGTGATTTTATACCCAACACCCGGAGGACCATGTCGGCCTCCAGCCTGGTGTAATTGTCGTCGGAATACGTCAACACTCATCTTGCGAATAACTAGAGAAACAGCAGTACTTTTCAATATATAATGTTGGCCTCATGTAGCTCTTCGATTATCGAATGAATCTCATTAGTATGACTTGGATTTCCAGCTTCTGTCTCTGCTATTAGTAGCCGTAAGCGATCAACCAGTTCATTGGGATCATCCCAGTACACGTAATCCATTTGTGCACCTTTTCGAGCAATTTTGTAGCGTGGTAAGAGACCCTTTCCACTAAAAGATTTTCTCTTTCGAGCTGGAGATTCATAAAAAAATGGAGCAATATAATTTTTAAATTTATTACTATTTAATTTGCGAAGTGATCCATCAGCATGGTAATTCTTTCTATATGCATTCGTTATTTCAACAATTTTTCGATAATTTCTCAAATCATCTTCCGTAATAAGTTTTTCATCTGGCTGTTTTCGAAACAGTAATTCTAGTAAGCCTATAGTTTTTGGATGTTGTGTGTCAAGTACAACCACATGATCCTTACTGAAATTTATTGGTGAATCACCAATCATCATAATCCTACCCACTTTACGAACTCCATAGATATTATCTAGATATGATTTTTGATTTTTCTGAAACATCCAAAGATATTTATTGGTAAGCGAATCCGTTTCGTTTCTGTCATTACCATCATCATCAGTTTCACTTTCTGCAGCTGTCTCAAAACTTGTATCAGATGGTCGTATTGTATCATCAACATTTTCCTTTACAATCTGCTTATCATAGGAAATGTACTCATCATCAGAAGTGTGCTTATTCTCAGAAATGTGATCATTTTCGGAGGGGGTATGCTCTGTTTTATCTTTCAATTTGAAGTCTTTTTTATTTATTTCAGATATGCTTACAAGTTTTTCAAGTGGATCAACAACAGGTTTAAATGTTTCAGTGAAAACCTTTTCGAAATCAGCTTTACCCTGTTTCAGTAGCTTATGTTTACGTTTGATTGCCTCTCTAGATTTTACAATCTGATGGAGCATATTTTTTTCACGTTGAAAATCTGCCATGTTGACTATCCAACGTTCTACAATGTACTACTTGATTTACACTCATTTTCCTATATTTATCACAAAACAGTCAAAACCTTTCCTATAACGACTAGCATTTAGCTCTTGTTCTTTGTCAATTGTGAGGAATGCAAATTTATAATTTCCCCAACATGACAAACACAAATCCTTAAATTGTGTATATGACATATCAGAATTCACATGATCATTGTATATGTGCTTGAGATTCATATCATCTTGTCTAAATATTACCAGTAAATTTACATTGTCTCGAACTAAGTGTTTAGGTACATGAGCATATGATTGACAGAGATAGAAACAATCTACATTTTTATGTCTACCCATGCAGAAAAATGCTCTTATATTATCTTGCTTTTCACAAGCCACATCATCAAACACCATGATGGAATGTGGAAGAACATCTTCGGGAGTTACTACGGCCTCATGCTCACTAAATGCAAAATATTGTATACCCTTTATCGGTTTTAAAAGTTCCTCAAGAAACTTATACTTTGGCTGATAAAGCGATTTTGAATATATGTAAACGTTCTCAAATTTTAATCCATTTACGTGTATTATAAGAGTAAGCAATGTATTAGTTTTACCACAGTTTGAAGGGCCACAAAATACGGCTCGTATACTGTCTGGTAATAATTCTCCATGACGTTTCTGTGACATTTGTTGCTGTGCAATTGTATCAAAATTTGATACTGGTAATTTGACATTTTGCGGTTGGAAATCCATGTTCACTGTTTGCTTTTTGACAATTGACTGATCACTATACTATAAATAAATAATTTATATAGATGTGAGTTCAGTACTCAATCAACCATCATGGTGTAAGGTGTAAATCATTCATGATTGAACACAAGCAAAAAAGTGGGCGCAGTCTTGTAAACACTCTCATCAATAAGCTTCCATTTGAACTTCATTTACCAGGTTATCAATACTGTGGACCTGGAACCAAACTAGCAAAACGTCTCGCTCATGGTGATCCTGGAATCAATCCATTCGATGCAGCCTGCAAAGAGCACGATATTGCTTACTCACATAATTGAGAGAACATTGAGTCGAGAAACGCTGCCGATAGAATATTAGCCAAAAAAAGCTTGGCAACGAGTTTGGGCTAAAGATTTAGGCATTGGTGAAAAGGCTGCTGCCTACGTTATTTCAAACGCCATGAAAGTAAAATCAAAACTTGGAATGGGTCTAAAGAATGAGAAACAAAAAAAGCCAACAATGACACTATCAAAGGTGGTGAAAGCTGCATCTAAGTCGTTGATACCAAATACCGATGCTCATAATGTCATTCGTACAGCTTGAAAAGGTGCTCGTAGAGCCATTAAAAAAGGTGGCGGTAAAAAGAATATTCGAATTACACGCATACTACCAGTTCCATCAAAAGTCGGTGGATTTTTATCATTTTTAATACCACTATTTGCTGGTTTGAGTGCTACAGGAGCATTAGCAGGTGGCGCTGCTGGTATAGTAAAAGCTGTGAACGATGCTAGCGCCGCGAAACGACAACTTGAAGAAAGTCAACGTCATAATAAAAAAATGGAAGCTATTGCACTTGGTAAAGGTCTTTATTTGAAACCACATAAAAAAGGCTATGGTATTCATTTGAAGCCCTACAAAGGGGAACGCATAAATAAAAAAAAAACTTTGATGTAAAACTACCTAAAAGGGCTCTAACTGATGTGGATTTAGTGAAATATGCTTGAATCTTAAAAATTCCATATTTCCGTGGAGTTTTCATGCGAAACGCTTTACCAATTGGTGGACCATATAACCGGGAATCAGCAATAATTAATCTGGATGATGAGAATGGACCAGGTACGCATTGGGTAGCCTACCGCAAACGTGGTAACGATGTTGTATATTTTGATAGCTTCGGGGACTTGCAACCACCTATAGATCTTATGCAATACCTCAAAGTTAAGAACATTAAGTATAATTATGAGAGATATCAAAATTATGATACTTACGAATGTGGACATCTATGTTTAAAATTTTTATGTAAAAGCTTATAAAACAAATGTACATTGGTGAATCAAAGTCAGTAGTGTCCGAGCAGTCATGGAAGATTTATTGACTCTGAGTTTATCGGTAACGTCATCAATATTGGAAGCTCAATATTTTCCACCAATTGAACTTTCACAGAGTAAAAATTACGTTCTCGGATTAGTAGAACTTTTAACTTTCAACTCAGTACCCAACATTGATTCAAGAAACAATAAGATTTATGTTGGTGAGGAAGTAATCACTTTACCGACTGGGAGTTACGAAATTGAAGATGTTGAGAGCTATTTGCAAGATATTCTACCAAAGGGCATTGTTCTCAGCCTCAAACCAAATAATAGTACTCTTTGTAGTAGAATAAAGTGTAGTCACACGATTAATTTTCAACCACAAGACTCTATTGGCAAACTGTTGGGTTTCAATCGATGTATTCTAGCTGCGAACGTAGTCTACCATTCTGATTTACCTGTAACTATTTTAAAGATAAACGCTTTACGTGTTGAATGTAATATTACTTCCGGCGCATACATAAACGAACATAAAGTACACACTATACACGAATTTTTTCCAGCTGTACCTCCAGGCTACAAAATTATTGAAGCACCATCGCAAGTCATTTATCTTCCAGTCACCAACAATCGTATTGAACATATACAGCTACGTATTGTAGATCAAGACGGAGATTTGGTTAATTTCCGTGGTGAAACTATAACGATTAGGCTGCATATTAAACCCACATCATAACTATGGGTATTGTGTATAATGCAAAAGTTGGTCTAGGTTATATAAACAGTACACCATGTCCGCAGACAGTCAGTCTTCATCGAGTTTTCAAAGCGTTAACACGTCAAAACATCCACTTTCTCAAAAGTCTCGGTCTAAGAGTCATTCCTGGAAAAAAGTAATTTGCACATTCTTTTGCTGTATTAAAAAAAATGGCCGAAATACTAAGCATACAATCACCTGTAACTTTCGATGAGTCTGTTTGTTATGAAATTCATGCTCATAAACCATATACTCCATCAGCGTACAATAACAGCGATGAGATTCGCATATCAATACAACATCAAGATCTTTGTCTTCTACCATCACGCAGCTCCTTGCACATTTGTGGAAGACTGCGTAAAGCTAACAATACTGCTGTCACGAATACAAAACTAGTCAATAATGCCATCTGTCATCTCTTTGAAGAGATTCGTTATGAATTAAATGCCATTGAAATCGACTGATGTAAAAATGTTGGATTGACGAGTATCATGAAAGGTTTTCTGTCATTCAATCCTAGTCAGAGCTATCATTTAGAGAATGCTGGTTGGCTTGATATTGAGGAAACTTAACATCTTACAAACAATGAAGGTTACTTTGATGTATCAATACCTCTAAGTATGATTTTAGGCTTTGCTGAAGACTATCGTAAAATTGTAGTGAACACCAAGCATGAACTCATTCTCACTAAGTCCAGAAATGATGTAAATTCTGTTATACAAACATTGCCAACTGGTTAAAAAAATCTCGAGAGTTTCAAGATTGAATTGATTAAAATAGAGTGGTTAATGCCTTATGTAAATGTATCAGATAAGTTTAAAATACAGTTACTTAAGCATTTGGAAAAGGATAAACCTATTTCTATGAGTTTTCGCTCATGGGAGATGTATGAATATCCGTTGCTCCCCAGCACCACGAAGCACGTTTGGTCTATAAAAACATCAAACCAGTTGGAGAAGCCACGTTTCGTCATTATAGGTTTTCAGACCAATCGTAAAGAACAGGGAGGAGCTAATGCTAGTTGTTTTGATCATTGCAATATAAGCAACGTAAAACTTTTTCTCAATTCTCAGTATTATCCTTATGGAAATTTAAATCTTGATGTTGAGCATAATCAATATGCTCTACTATATGATATGTATATCAATTTCCAAATGGCATATTACAATAAAGAAGCAGAACCCTTGCTCAAAAAGAAAGATTTTTTAACTCACGCTCCTCTTATCGTCATAGACTGCTCTAAACAAAATGAGTCATTGAAACAGGCTCCAGTGAACGTACGTCTTGAATTTGAGGTCAAAGAAGACTTTCCAGCTGGAACTTCAGCCTACTGTTTGATCATACACGATCGTATTGTTAAATATAATCCCATAAGTGGGGATGATAAAAAACTCATTTAGAGGTGGAGAGATCGGTATAAATTAAGTTATGATGCTGCAGCAGTAGTCAGTCACAATGGAATACGTGTTGGATGTACAAGGTTTTAAGCAGCCTGTCAACGATTTTGTTGTAAAAAAATTGGCAATAATTCCACTTCGCGAAAATTCTAGAACGTTGGTATCTATGTTTAAACCACCACAACCTTGATGTAGTCTTTCTGCTAAGTATAAATCTACGAACTTGTGGTTGGAGCGAAATTACCACGGATTGTCTTGGAGTTCAGGAGAATTGCCATACGAAGAACTCGAGAATGTTCTACAAAAAACATTAAGTGATGTGCAAATTGTATACGTCAAGGGTAGTGAGAAGAAGCAGTGGCTTGAAAAGTTTGGATTCAAGGTATGTAACCTTGAAACTCTTGGTTTTCCATCATTACAAAAACTGAAATATAATATATTGGAGAAGGTATGTTCATATCACAAGTTTTCATTCAAAGTACATTGTGCTCATCGAAATGTGCTTCTGTTAAAAAAATACTTTCTTGATAATACACCATCGCTTGAACGATCAATCAGAATGTTCTTTCAAACTGAGCACCTGTCATTCATGAGCTCTGTTGACATAGCTTACTTAGCCAAGTCTTTTCTCACAACTTTTGGAGAAAAAAGTATTAAACAGGCCTGGGATAAAATTCCTGAACAGTTAAAATGTGATCCTGAAATTCAAGCTTGTTTGCGTTGTCGTGAACACACTGGGGAGACTCCATTTCCACCATTGAAAAGATATTGTTTAGAATGTACTAAGTGTTTAAATTTAAATATGATGAATGCAAAAAAAATATATCATATTAAATACTGTCTATGTATCTGGTTAATAAATGACTAGCAAAAAATACCTCGCTCCTAACGTCGCTCGGTTGAATTTTCATATATTATATTATTATGTATAAATTAGCCAATTTTAAAATAAAAAAGAATCGACGCAACTTATAAACTGTGATATTGTAGTTTTGTACTAAATTAAATTTTTCTATTTTTATAAAAAAGAATAATTAAAGTTACAATGTGCATGAAAATTGTTTAAATACAAATTATATCATGATGAATTAAGAATTTGTTCTACTAAATTGCATTTGAATAAATGAAAAAATATAATAGGAATTTTTTCTTTTTAATCAAGTGTTTCAATCACGAACCATGAAATAATCGAAAACAGTATTTGACGTTTACTAGAACTAACAACTGCACGAAAAAAAGAAAGTATTGTTAAAATAGGTTCTAAATCAAGTATATCTAATTTATGTATTAAGGTACTTAAAAAAAGAGTGACGATATAATTTCAATTAGTACTATAGCTTGAATTTTAGGGACCAATGTTGGTACTATTATATTATGAAATAAGAGCATAAATTTGCGATGCTTACTGCCTTTTTTTGGTATTAAGACTGATCTTTCACCTACTCGATTCAAGGGCAATATTTCGCAGAAAATGCAATTATTAACCTCTTTTCGTGCGGCTTTTCCTGTTACTAAAATTGAAAATTATTAAGTATAGAATTATTTATATAATATATAACTCTTTAAAATTACTAATGATTAATATTTAAATTCGTGATATTCAAGGATTAAAACGATACATGTTTATCTTCCATATTCCGTTTAAAAATAGTTACTTTTGAGTTTTAAATTAATGATTAGAAATTTAAAATTGATATATATGTTATATGATTTACATTATATTTATCAACTATTGAAAATCGTCACACAATTTATTGGGTTTTACGTTAACAGGTATTAATTATATTGAAGTTATTCGCTCCTAACGTCGCTTAGTTGAATTTTCTTTTATTATATTATTATGTATAAATGACTAATTTTAAGTAAATAAGAATTAATTAATTGAATTTTGAGTACTGAATAAAATTGAAAATAATTTGATGAAACATAATATAAAAATATATGTACACATATGCTTAAAGTAAAAAAGCGTATAATTTATTTCAAGTGACTATTTCTTACTCTACTTCCATTAGAAAAACAAAGATAGTACGATATTTGATGTAAATAAACTGAGAACTGGGTACTGAGTTACAACTATAATTTCCAGACCTCAATATATGACCATGAATTTGAATTATGAAATTAATTTATAAGTAAAACATGCTTAAAAGAAATTCGTGTTGATTTCTAATAAAAATAACTTCACAAATGTATTTTATATATATATATGAAATACGAAATTTAAATAAAAAAAATCAGAGAATAAAAAATAACTATTTGCAATTACTTAACAATTCTTTTTGCATCTAATATAAAAATTTAATGAGACACAAATATTACAAAGTGTATGTATCACAAGTAAGGTTTGCATATCGTAAATATTATAATTTTTACAAAATTCTTGATATTAATAGATTATTAATTTGGAAAATTAAATATTTTTTTATTCATGACAAGTAACTTTTTAAAAATAGTTAAAATAATACTGTAAATGTCAATCAAATAACATTTTCATCAAAATAAATAATTATTTTTATATATATATATATATATATATATATATATATATATATATATATATATATATATATACATATATATATATATATATATATAAAAAAATAATAATTTTATTTGATGAACAGTTATATAAATATTATATATTTATAATTGTATAACTAAATTTATTAAATTAAAATTGTATTCAGTTATCATTCAGAGAATGAGGTATTGAAATTAGTTTTCATGAAAATATATTATTTAAAAAGTTACTTATTAACAATTTTTTATAAATAACATACATTTAACCTTAATTACATTTTCATTTGTACACCTGTTTATATTTAAATGAATTGTGATTTATATAAAAATTGTAAGCAATTCATTTCATTGAAGCAATAATATTTTTAATAAGAGAAACATTAATTTTTAAAAAATATCAAATTACCTCATTTGAAAAATTATAATTACATGATATAAAAATATTTTTTTTAATATCTCTTGAATATAAATTTCATGAAATACAATTTAAAAAAATTATTTATTAGATATTAAATTTTTTTAATAGTCAATTATAAAGATAGGACAATATATGAAATATGAATAAATGTTTCTGATTATGTCTATAATTATGCATTTATATGTATGAACTGTCTAGATAGAAGTAGAATTCCCCCTAAAAAAGTAAATATTTCAAAAGAAAATTTACTTATTATTTGCGAAACATTTATTATAAATGCGGCAAAAATAATATTCTGTAATATCACTCTATAATTTGTATTAAATATGACACAAATCATTGAAAGTACAATTATTTCTTTATGTTAAATTTGTTGTCAAAGTTTGATTATATTTTACTATAAGAAATTGAAAAAATTAACTGTCTTTCCATTCTATTGCTGAATTTCCATAAAAGGAATGTATTAACTTGTAGTATATCTCGTGATGATTATTTATTTGAATTTTTAAATTATTCCAATCATTAGTTTTCAAGATATTTAAATTTCTGGTTCCAAATGGAAAAATTTTAGTAAATAATATTGGAACTCAAACTTCTCAATAAGTAATGAATAGATTTATGTAAAAATTTAACTGAATAATCTTCGTGATACATACTGTATGTTAAGAGCAGGCCGGATTCGCTGTCCTTGTCTAATTGAGATTTTCGTTATTTACTCAAGTATTAATCGGTGTATCTGGAAATTGAAGGTTAAGCGCAATAGATATTATTATTACAAATATGTATGCACAAGAAAACAAAAATCTACCGATTTGTTTTTAAGAAAAGTAAGGAACGCGAAAATATTATAAACATAAACTTTCACCTCGGCGTTCCTTACTTTTCTCAAAAACAAAGCGGTAGAATTTTTTTTTCTTGTGCATAAATGTTTATTATAATAATATCTATTGCGCTTAACCTTTAATTTGAAGATACACTGATTAATAGTTGAGTAAATAACAAAAAACTCAATTGCTACTCGGTCGGTATCAGGTTCTACTCCGGCCTGCTGTTAATGCATCTATTTATTCAAAATTTTAAAATGCAATGGAAATATAATCAATATTTATGGGTGGAAGTGTGCTGTCCATTTCACATCTCCTTAAATAATTTATATTTATAAAATTTACATAATATCATACAAAAACTATTAAAATGAGAATCATATATTCAATATAATTGTCAACTATGAATACAAAGTTTAAAAAATTAAGTGATAACTTATAAATCGTTATATTATTTTATTGAATACATTTCCAACCTAAATAATTAACTTCATGTTAAAACTAAATTTAATTAGCATTCAATACCACAAGTTATTTAAAAAATTTACCATTATATAAAATTATTAAAAAGTTATTTATAAAAAGTATTTCCATATCAGAATTTCAAAATTATACCAATTTAATTTTTTATTCTTTACATTAGAGAATTAGTTTTGATGTTGAAATTTTTTTGTGAAATGAAACATATATATATATATATATATATAAATATATATATATGGGTAAATCTTTCATAATGTTAAAATTTCACCTGCAACAAATTAAAAAAAAAAAAATACAGGCACACGTATAAAACTAATTTTCTCTGAATGTTGACGTATTATAATGAAAAAAAAAATCGTGTTACTCACTTTTAAGGGTAGTCTTTTTAACAAACATCAAAAGACAGATTTTCGAGTAAATTTTTCATAGTGTTAAAATTTACTTTCAATAAATTAAAAAAAATTGAAGACACATGTATCAAATTTATTTTTTTTAAATGTTGATATATTAAAATGATAATAAAAGAAAAAATCGCATTACTCACTTTTGAAGATAGCTTTTTTTAATATAAGACATTTAAATATATTCATTATTATCACACCCAGGTATAATATTTTACATATCTCAGATCAGTTTTTTAAGTATTTTGGGCTATAATAGATCATTTTCCATTGAGCTTTTTCATTTTTACATGTTTAATATGTTACAGAAAATATTTAAATACGCAATTTACATTAATAATTACAAAATTTTTTGTAATAAATAAAATATGCCAGAAATGCCAATTTTTTTGGAAAATTCATTTTTGGCGATTCGGGTATTAAAATTGAGTGATATTAGTTACCCAATGGCTTTTGGGATTCCTGATTACAAATCATAAGTGAGTGGAATATCAATTTATTTTTGCTAAAATTGTCAATCTTAGGGTATGAAATTTGACATGGATTTGTATATGATTTGTATAGATATGTTTTCGAATAAAAATACTTATATTCCTTTTAACCAAATATTTTAGTTTATTTAATAAACATTAAATCTAAAAATTTTAAATTTAAAATCTAGAAACTTCAGTGATGATTCAACTCAACGTTCTAGGTGTAAGCTATTAAATACATACTAAAACTGAGCTTTTTAAAGTTTAAACTCTTTAGAATTAAAACATTGATAGAAACTAGGTAATCGATGTAAATTTGGAAAATTTAATAGCCGGGAAAAATTCAATGATTTCCAGAATACTCGAAATAATACTTCAAAAGCAACTTAAAGATTACATTGAGTATTATAAAATAGTAAATTACAAAGTTCACAACAGAGAAAAGGTGAATCAAAGCTTAGGTTTTCATATTAGTGGATAAAAACCTATTTTCAAAAGTGAGTCACGTTTTTTAAGTATAATTTCAAACGAACAAAGAACTTTATCTACACTAGGCACACGTTCCTAATAAAAAAATTTCTCTTTGTGATTCTAAATATTACCTTTTGATGTAGTTTAAAATGTCACCACTGAATAGTCTTTTTTACAGCATCGTATTTTCCAGAAAAAAGTAAAATATATAAATTTTTGGTAACATTTTAATAACCTTTCAGAAAGTACTTTTGTTAACAGGCACACACCCATGCTCTTGATTTTCCAAAAGTATGTGTATAGATAAAGCTTTGGTGTGAATTTCAAATCAAAAAAGCAGTAGTCATTTTTTTTATAGCGGTAATTTATCATTTTACATGGCCTGGTAACATTTAAATTTCAAAAAAAAACCTCTTTTCCCCATCCGCCATAAAATGACACGTCTAATTATCATTAAAAATATAACAAAATTAGTTTCTAATAACTCAATAAATCAGTGAACATTTGCTAACAAGATGTGCTATCTCATATTTAGGAGAAATGACGCAGTAACATGATTTTTAAAAGTATGAAAGAATTACCCATATATATTATCTTATAGTAAAATATTTTATCACCTTGTATGGAAATTATTTTGTAAAAGTAGAATAATGCTGCGAATAAACAAATGATTATAAGAAAATATTGAAAACTGTAAATAACAATAAAAAAGCGTTATGCTAGAAATAAATAATGGTTCTCACATAGTATGGAAGATTTCACTGGAATATTTCGAATTATTCCACTGGAATATTTCAATGGAACCTTTCATGCAGATTATTGAAAGTCTTCACGGAATATTTCAGAATATTCCACTGGAATCTTCCATTGAAAGCTTCCAGGAATATTTCAGGAATATTTCAAAGGAATGTTCGAAAACTTTTTCGAAATATTCTATGTAATATTCACGAAAGATTTCTGAAATATTTCATAAAATATTCCATGTAATGTTTATGAATATTCCAGTAAAATATTTCATGAAAGATTCCAGAAAGATTCCAGAAACATTTGGCTGGAAGATTCCGATAAACTTTAAAATCGTACAGCGGATAATTACATAAATCTTTCATAACTGGTCAACTAAATATTCCACAGAAAGATTTAAGTAATCTTCCAGTGGAATATTTCATGAAAGATTTCAGAAAGATTCCATAAACATTTCACTGGAAGATTTCAAAAAACTTTAAAATTGTACAGCGAAATATTAGATAAATCTTCTATATATATTCGACGAAACATTTCACAGGAAGATTAAAGTAATCTTTCGATGAAATATTTCATGAAATATTTCAGGAAGATTCCGATAAACATTAAAATCGTACACTGGAATATTACATAAATCTTCCATAAATATTCCACGAAATCTTCCACAGAAATATTCAAGTAACCTTCCAGTGACATATTTTATGAAAGATTTCAGAAAGATTCCATAAACATTTCACTGGAAGATTTCAAAAAACTTTCAAATCGTACAGTGGGATATAACATAAATCTTCCATAAATAGTCAACGAAATATTCCACAAAAAGATTTAAGTAATCTTTCAGTGGAATATTTCATTAAAGATTTCAGAAAGATTCCAAAAACATTTCACTGGAAGATTCCTAAAAACTTTTAAGTCGTAGAGCGAAATATTACATAAATCTTCCGTAAATATTCCACGCAAAGATTACAGTAACTTCCAGTAGAATATTGCTTAAAAGATTCTAGAATGATTTCATGAAGTTTTCGTTGGAAGATTGCGCGGAACGTTACGGGAGGTTTCCAGTGACGCCGATGAGGGGATGTTTGTTAAATGGGAGTTTTATCCCCAAGCGGTTGAAAGATACCTCACTTACTATAAAAGCGAAAGGGTATCAGCACTTTGATGTGCACAGTCGAAGCGAATATTTAAATGCGATTTTATAACTAAATGTTTATGGATGCGTATATGTATTGATGTATAAGTGTAATGTGTTATTATATAATATAGATACCATCCCCTCACAGCATTTCACATTTTCCAAAAATCTTCCAGGAACATTTCATGAAAGATGAGAGATTACCCAAACCTTTCATTTTTATATTCTTCAAATCTCTTAAGAGTATTCCATGGATTATTTTGATGTAGGAAGAATCAAGGACATACGAATATTACAGGAATATTTCACGGAAGATTCCTGAAATATTCCAAATCTTCCGTGCCAATATTCTGTGAATCTTCCATAAATATTCCACGGAATATTTTACGATAGATTTTAAAAATCTTCCAGAAATATTTCATGGAATATTTCATGAAAAATTCTTTAAATCTTTCGTGCATATTCCATGAAAGATTCTTTAGATCTTTCGTTTATATTCCATAAAAGGTTTATAAAATGTTTCAAATCTACCGTTCCCGTATTCCGGAAATTTTCAATGAATGTTCCAACGGAATATTTCATAAAATATTCCTGCAAGATTCCTCAAATATTTCAATAAAAGATCTGAGATGTCCTAGATCTTCCAATGAAATATTCTTAGAATCTTCCAGCAATATTCCATGGACTATTCCAATGTAGGAAGAATCAAGGACATACGAATATTACAAGAATATTCCATGGAAGATTCCTAAAATATTTCAAATCTTCGCTGCCAATGTTCCAGAAAGCTTCCATAAATATTTCATGCTGTGTGGGTTGTTTATTATCATTTATACATTATTTAAATGTAGATACTGCAAATGACCATAAATAACTGTAAATAAATTGAAGAATACAATTATTAAAAATAATTCAAAATAATTTTGATTTTAGTTCTTTTTACAACAAACTTTTTTTAATGAATAAATATATATATGGAACATTTCAAACCAACTGGAAGAGCAGAAAAATAAAAATCTCTGAAACTCTGGGAATATATCCTGCTTGTTACTCAAAATGTGTAGAAAAATTTTCAAGGATTTAGATTGGGAGGATCAAGAGCCATAAATTCTTAAAATTTGAAAATTTTTCAAAATTTTTGGAAAAGTCCCAACTTGATCATTTTTTTTCCTGAAAATCCTAATATTTTAGAGAGAAATTCATGAGAATACTTCTTGTTGTTAATGAAAAGCAGAGTTAGCATGATTCTTCACAGACCTGAATTTTGAAGTTTTCTATTTGTTCTTATATGTATTACATGGTAATTAAAATTACTCATTGCTCCCCATTTCAGAAATTTCTTTTCGCGGGCTTATTTTCCTCTATTTCACGTGAACTTTAAAATGAATTTTCGATCATGTAAGTCAGAGCCATCAATAAGGAGTTAAAACAGTTTAAAATATATATTATCATGTATGATTAATTTTTATATTGAAAATAAATTAAACATGAAAATATATATTTTGAACTGTTATAACTCCTTATTGGTGGCTCTTTCTTACCCAGTCAAAAATTTATTTTCAAGTTGATAAAAAATAGAAGGAATTAAGCCCTCGAAAAGCAATTTCTGAAGTAGCAGACAATGAGTAATTTCAATTACCATGTAATACATGTAAGAACCAATAGAAAACTTCATAATTTAGCTCTGTAAAAAATAATGCTAACTCTCCTCTTTATCTAGAACAAGGAGAATCCTCATGAATTTCTCTCTAAACCATCAAGATTTTTAGAAAAAAAAATGATCAAGTTGGTACTTTTCAAAAAATTTTGAAAATTTCCAAATTTCAAGGATCTATGGCTCTTGATCCTTCAAATCTAAATCCTTGAATATTTTTTTACACATTTTGAGTAACAGACAGAATATATTCTCAGAGTTTTAGCAATTTTTATTTTTTTGCTCTTCCAGTTGGTGTAAAATGTCCCATATATATATATATATATATATATATATATATGTGGGTCAATCCAAGTCAAACGGATAATGGCTCTGTCCAAAATTGTAGATCACTAGAAAAGTCGTGCATAAGCTCAAAATTTTCTTCTTACACTTTACTTTCTTTTGCAATGTGGCGATTTTGAAAATTCCAAAATGGCGACCTTAATATGGCGACTCAAACCTAGAAATTTCATAAAAAATTTTCAAAAATTAATTTCAATTCATTCAAATCTGATTCCACATATCTTTTATATCAGAAATCAATTTAGCGTTCGATTTCACATGAGAATATAGTATTGCACTTGAGGTAAAAAAATTTTACAATATCATCTGAAGGTCATATCGCGATACAATAGTTATTTCTCGAATTAATCATTGATAAACGTTGATTAGTAAGAAAATGAAGATACTGATAGGTAACTCGAGTCACTGAATACAAATTTGATATCCGCTTAACCCTACCAGTCTCCATCAAGGTCATTTGAAGGTCAAATTTAATAAGATTAAGACACCTATAAGTTTTGCGTGATGCTGGACCCGAATTCGAGACCTGTGGGAGTGTCAAACGACATAATTACAGAAAAATTCGTTTCAAACTGTGGTTTTTTGGAGGACAAAAATTTTCTGTTACTCAATATTTGATTAATTTTTACGTAATTACGTCGTTTGAAACTCTAACAGACCCCGGTTTCGGATTTAGCGACACGTAAAACTTGAAGGTGTCCTAATGTTATCAAATAATAAAAGATATTTGCGATTTGACCTTCAAATGACTTTTATACAGATCTTGTAGGGTTAAGCGGACATCAGATTTAAATTCAGTAACTCGAGTTATCTATTAGTATCTTCATTTTCTCACTAATGAACATTGATCAATGAGTAATTTGAGAAATAACTATTATTTCCCGATATGACCTTCCGATGACATTGTAAATTTTTTTTACCTCGAGTGCAATACTATATTCCTATGTAAAATTAAACGCTAAATTGATTTCTGATGTAAAAAATATGTAGGATCTTATTTAAATGAATGAAAATCAATTTTTGAAAATTTTTCATGATATCTGTAGGTTTGAGCCGCCATATTGGAGCCGCTATTTTGGATTTTTTAAAATCACCACATTGCAAACGAAAGTAGAGTGTAAGACGAAAATTTTGAGCTTATATACGATCTTTTTGGTGATCTACAATTTTGGACAGAGCCATTATCCGTTTGACGTGGATAAACCCATATATATATATATATATATATATATATATATATATATATATATATATATATATATATAAATAATAATTGCCGAAAATAATCATTTTTATCATAATATTATTTTTACAAATTTCATTATTATTTATGTGTCATATAACAAATAATTCATAGCATTTTTCATAATTTTTTTAATTTTTCAGCTTTTCAAGTAAAAAGGCAGTAAATTAAATCAGTTGATATAAAAGCAATTCTTTTGTGAATATCTTAGCAAAAAGTTCATTAAAAATGAATGAAAATTCTTAAGAGAATTTTCTTTTTCAATAATGGTTTTGACTGAGGAAGATAAATTGATTGTTAAAAGACAGGGATTGTATAGTGGAATTGCTTTCATGTTAACTGATATTCATATATTAGAATTTAAAAACATTTCAAACCAGTGCACCTCATTCTACATGCAATTGACTTCACTAATTCAGAGACCACAATATGTTCATTCAGTACTGATTGATGGAGAATTTATACAGTTATTATTTACCGGAAATTTAGTCAAGAGTCACCGGATTCGTGTGTATTATAATAATAAGGTAATTCATATATATAGACAGTTTGAATCTTATATATTTACAAGATTAGTATAAGATTTATATAAACAGATTATTTCCAAACAAAGCAGAATTAAGCACAGTATTCGAAACACCACAATCACAAACGAATAATTATGATTGTAGCGTTTTTGCAATGGTTTTTGCTGTTGCAGTACTTTATAATTTAGGTCCATGTTGTTCAAGATATAATGTTTCTCAAATGCGATTACGTTTATAAAGAATTTTTAAAACGCAAAAAATAAAAATGTTTCCAGTTTTCTAAAATTATAATAATGCAAAAATTAATTACGATAATCCACCGGATATGATAAAAAGGAGTTTTTGTCATGAGCGAGGTCTAAATCAAATTCCATTTAATTTAGATTTCGCCGAGCTTGAAATATTATAAAAAAAACTCACAAATGCATTTATTGCCAGAACAAAAAAAGATCAGGGAAACGTATCGTAAACAAAAGAATTTGAATCATGAAACAATTTTGATGGAAATTGACAATGACATTTCAGATAGAAATTTTTAAAAATCAGATAATGATATAATGGGAATCGATGACATCCACTTGAATTATAACGATAATAAAATTGGGACAGTTAAGATTAAATTAAATGGAGAAAAAAAAGAATCAAAAGAAATAGATGAAAAAGAAACTTTATTTGTAACAGAACTTAAGAGCTTGACGAAGCGGCCCCCTTCTAATAATATTTCCAATCCTAACTTATGAATAAAGGATGCGTTCAATCAATTTTTTTTGCTACAAAGTAAAAATTTGTAAGATTATACTCCAGTGCGGACAACTCAAGAAATCTACCAAAATATTAGACGTATAAAGTTATAATAAAAACTTTCAATGTATCGTATTTTAAAGTTAGGTCTATCAAGTTTGATATCTAATTTCCAATCGAAGCTCATAAAAAAATAACAAGTTTAAATGATTTTTTATTTTGACAAAAATCATTGTAGTAATATAGCTTTAGTACGGACAAGTCATTATATTTGTTTCATTCATTAATTTAAAAAGATACTGATATAATAAAAAAAGCAAAACTCAAGTGATGCAGCTCCGACATCCCGTTAATAGGAAAATGGTAACAGAAGAATCACATAAATATAAAAAAATTTTAGCAAAAGACATTATTATGGAAATGCGAGAAACAAAAAAGTAATGATAAATTAGAACTAAGACGTGTTCAAGAAACTTTACGTAAGAAAAAAGCTGATATGAAAATGAAAAAAGGACCACCAAATAAATATAAACAGAAATTAGAAAATACTAAGATAACAAAATGGCAATTCAAGGAAACAATGAGTACTGATAAATTTGAACAAATACGTGCGAATGAGGCTTTACGTAAGAAAGAAGCTTATATAAAAATTAAAGAAAAACAACCAAAAAAATATGAAGAAGAATTAGAAAATGTTAAGTGTAAACGATTAAAAATTGAACCCGATAGTCCACGATTTTTAAAACAAAATTACATTAATTCAATAACACTTGTAAATTATCATGGTAAACCTGACCTTTTTGTAACTATGACCTGTGACCCACATTGGAAAGAAATAACTGAAAACTTGGAAATTTATAAAAATGCAATAGATAGACCAGATATTATAACAAGAGTATTTTATCAAAAAGTAGAAGAATTCAAAAATTTAGTAATAAAAAAGGGAATATTAGGAAAATGTATTGCATATAGTCATGTAATTGAATTTTAAAAACGAGGATTACCACATATGCATATTTTGTTATTTTTAGATAAAAATGATAAATTGGACATTCCCGAAAAAGTTGATAAAATAATAAGTGCAGAAATCCCAAATAGAGATATTTATCCAAAATTATATAGTATTGTTAAACAATTTATGATACACGGTCCCTGTGGTATGCAAAATATAAATTGTCCGTGTATGGATAAAAATACGAAAAAATGTACGAAAAATTTTCCAAAAAAATTTAATAATACAACCTTTAAAAGAAATAGGTATCCACTATACAAACGTAAAAATGATGGCGTCGGAATTATTTTTGAAAATAAATTCACAGAAAGAATTGCAGATAATGGATTCGTTGTTCCTTATAATCCTTACTTATTATTTAAATTTAATGCACACATAAACGTAGAAGTTTGTTCCACTGTACAATGAATTAAATATTTATTCAAATACTGTTATGTAGGTCATGATTGTGCATACATTGAAATACATCAAGTATATGTTGATTTTAGATCAGAAAATTAAGACACTTTTGAAAATGACAATAGTGAAAATGTTGAATATGAATATGACGAAATCAAACAATACATTAATACACGATATTTATGTCCACCTGAAGCAATGCACAGATTATTAGAATATCCTTTACATGTTATTCCACATACTATAAAACGTCTAAGCGTTCATGAGGAGAATCAACAAAACGTATTTTTCAAAGAAGGAAAAGAAAAAATGATCACGCAAAAAAATATTGGAACAACATTAACAGCATATTTTGAATCGAATAGAGAAGATTTCGAAGCACGAAATTACTTATATTCAGAAATACCAAATTTTTATACATTTGATGAAAAACTGAAAAAGTGGAATAAAAGAAAAAAAAACCAATACTCAGTAGAATGTACTTAGTAAGTCCGAAAGATAGAGAACGTTATTTTATTAGGTTATTACTATTACATGTTAAAGGAGCCACGTCTTTTGAAGTTGATGATGTGATGTACGATTCGTTTTATAAGGCAGCTATGACAAAACAATTAATTAATAAAGATGAAGAATGGGATGGATGCTTGGAAGAAGCATCTTCAACAGAATTCCCTCATGCTCTTTGTGAATTATTTGCTTTTATTTGCGTTTTTCATAATCCTATAAGTGCACGAGATTTATATGAAAAATATAAAGATAAATTTTACCACCCTAAATAAGAAAATAATGTAGGTGAAAATCTTGCATTGAATGTTATTAAAAATAATTTACAAGTCAATGGATTTTCATTAAACGATTTTAATTTACCTAACATTAGCACATTTATAGAAGAAGATAATAATGAAACAATTTCGAATCATAATAATTATATTCTTAATGAATTAGAAATAAAAATAAATTCTTTAAATAATAAACAAAGGCAAATATACGACTCTACACTAAAAAGTTTAAACAACCAAAGTAAAGAAAAATATATTCTTATAGATGGACCGAGTGGAAGTGGAAAAAGTTATTTACTTAACGTTTTAATGGCTTATTTTAAATATCATACCATACATTATTTATGTGTAGCTTTGACAGGTATAGCAGCGAATTCATTAGCCGATGGAAGTACCGTGCATACAACATTTAAACTACCGTTAAATATAACAGATTGTACAACTTGTAATGTTAAGTCTAATTCTGCAGAAGGCAAACAATTAAAGGAAACACAAATAATTATTTGGGATGAAATATCCATGACTTCAAAATTAGCTTTTGAAGCAGTTGATCATCTTTTTCAAGATTTATGCAATGTAAACCAACCCTTCGGTGGTAAAACTGTAAATATATCAGGAGATTTCAGGTAAACATTACCAATTGTACGACATGGTAGCCGTATGAACATTATTGAAAATTCAGTTAAATTCAGTTTATCATGGCAAAATTTTAAGCGAATGAAGTTAAATGAAAATCTGCGAGTTTCGGATAATGATAATAATTTAAACAATGGTTATTAGACATCGGAGAAGGAAAACGCTGCGATGTTTTTGAAGATGATAATGAAGTAAGTGCTATACCAGATAATTTTATCATTAAAGAAAATCTTGTCGAAGAAATATTCGGAAAAACAATAAAAATAGACAATACGAATATAACGAAAAAAGTTATTTTGGCTCCTAAAAATAATGATGTAACTGAAATCAATAATAATGTTTTGAATTTAATGGAAGGAAACCATGTTGAATATTTGAGTATTGATACTGCTGAAGATGATAACAAAGAAAATTTAGATATTATGTTACCTACAGAATTTTTAAATAAGTTAACTCCTAATGGACTTCCACCACATAAATTACATTTAAAAGTAGGGGCTATCATTATACTTTTAAGTAATTAAAATGTCAATAAGGGACTTTGTAATGGAAAAAGGTTGATAGTAAAAAAAATGCTTAAATATTCCATTCATGCGGAATTAGCAACTGGTCAAAACAAAGGTAAATTAGTTTTCATTCCAAGAATAAATTTATCTCCATCTACGGAAGAAATTTCATTCAATATGCAACGAAAACAGTTTCCTATTAGATTAGGATTTGCAATGACTATTCATAAATCCCAAGGACAATCTTATGAAAAAGTTGGTGTTTATTTGCCGTCACAAATTTTCAGTCATGGGCAATTATATGTTGCTCTTTCAAGGACGAAATTTAAAAACAATTAAAAATTATTTTTAGGTGACTACGCTATTGTCAACGGAGAAAATAAAAATGATCAGAACACAATATATACAAAAACCATTGTTTATAAAGAGATATTATAAAGAAAATGTTAATATGTATTTAATATTTATGTTTTAGATTATGTTAATAGTTGAACTCGAAATATAATAAAATATAGGATATTTAATAAAAATAAATATCAACTGACGCTTTCAAAATAGTTTAATATGATGTTGAATCAGCTGTATAAAGGACGCGCTGTTAAATCGGCTACATAAGGAAACGTGCTGTTGAATCGGCTGCATATGGGGATGCGCTGTTGCATTGGCTGCATATTGGGATGCGCTGTTGAATCGGCTGCATATTGGGATGCGCTGTTGAATCGGCTGCATATTGGAATGCGCTGTTGAATCGGCTGCATATTGGGATGCGCTGTTGAATCGGCTGCATATTGGGATGCGCTGTTGAATCGGCTGCATATTGGGATGCGCTATTAGATTTGCAATGTCTAGTGTAAGAATGAGACGTTAAAACATTGCATTTGAAATAAAAAAAAATATTATAGCGTCTGGAGCGGAGCCTGTATAAAACATCAAAAAAATACGCTCCACTGAAGAATCCAATGTAAAAGTATACAGGCTTGGATGAAAAGCTACGTAAGAAAACATATTGACCACAAAAATGTAGGAATCAACAAAATATAAAGCCCAAGAAAATATAAGGCACAAGAAACTATAAGGCCAAAAAAAGTGTTAGGCCCAAGAAAATATAAGGCCCAAAAAATATAGAGACCGAAAAAATATTGGGCCCGAAAAAATATTGAGTCCAAAAAATTATAAGGCCCAAAAAATATAACGCCCGAGAAAGTATTAGGCTCAATAAAATATAAGACCCAAAAAAAATTAAGGCCCAAGAAAATATAAGGCCCAAAAAATATAGAGACCGAAAAAATATTAGGCCCAAGAAAATATAAGGCCCAAAAATATAGAGACCGAAAAAATATTGGGCCCCAAAAAATATTGAGTCCAAAAAATTATAAGGCCCAAAAAATATAAGGCCCAAAAAAGTATAAGGCCCAAGAAACTATAAGGCCCAAGAAAGTATTAGGCTCAATAAAATATAAGGCCCAAAAAATATAGAGACCGAAAAAATATTGGGCCCAAAAAAATATTAAGTCCAAAAAATTATAAGGCCCAAAAAAATATAAGGCCCAAGAAAGTATAAGGCTCAATAAAATATGAGGCCCAAAAAAATATAAGGCCCAAGAAAATATAAGGCTTAATAAAATATAAGGCCCAAAAAAAATAAGGCCCAAAAAATATAGAGATCGAAAAAATATTGAGTCCAAAAAATTATAAGGCCCAAGAAAATATAAGGCTCAATAAAATATAAGGCCCAAAAAATATAGAGACCGAAAAAATATTGGGCCCAAAAAAATTTTAAGTCCAAAAAAATATTAGGCCCAAAAAAATATTGAGTCCAAAAATTTACAAGGCCCAAGAAAATTATAATGCCCAAGAAAATATAAGGCCCAAGAAAATATAAGGCCCAAGAAAGTATTAGGCTCAATAAAATATAAGGCCCAAAAAATATAGAGACCGAAAAAATATTGGGCCCAAAAAAATATTAAGCCCAAAAAAATATAAGGCCCAAGAAAGTATAAGGCTCAATAAAATATGAGGCCCAAAAAAATATAAGACCCAAGAAAATATAAGGCTTAATAAAATATAAGGCCCAAAAAAAATAAGGCCCAAAAAATATAGAGATCGAAAAAATATTGAGTCCAAAAAATTATAAGGACCAAGAAAATTTAAGGCTCAATAAAATATAAGGCCCAAAAAATATAGAGACCAAAAAAATATTGGGCCCAAAAAAATATTGAGTCCAAAAAAATATTAGGCCCAAAAAAATATTGAGTCCAAAAAATTACAAGGCCCAAGAAAATTATAATGCCCAAGAAAATATAAGGCCCAAGAAAATATAAGGCCCAAGAAAATATAAGGCCCAAGAAAATAAAAGGCCCAAGAAAATATAAGGCATAAGAAAGACACATTCAAAAAATGTGGAGAACCGGAGAAACGGAGAAAAAAGTGGTTTCACTTTAATATAATATAAGATTATTCATTAATTATCTTTTTTATTTTATTTCCTTTATTACATTCCTTATTCCAGTAATTAACAATAAATAGTTTTATTTCATTATTTTAATTATATTAGAAACAATAAAGTGAATAATGTATTACTAAAAATAAAACTCTCTTCAAATGATCATCATGTTAAATATATCTCACTAGGAGAGTATCACATCTCCGGATCACGGATTTTGCTCTAACTTTGAGATAGGTTTTCAGATGTCAAAATATGGAAAAAGCCAGAGTTATAGACCCCAACGCTCAATATTTCTCTAGTTGCAGGCAATTAAAGAAAATCACTAAAAAAGTTACTAGATTTTTAAACGCTTATAATTCTTTAGCATTAATAGCTAGACGCTTGTAACTGTTTTTAAATGAAAGCTACGTTCGAATCCTTTCGAAAAAGCACCTATAGCATATCGAAATATTATTTTTTCTCAAAGTTACAGCGTTATAAGAATTTGAGCTGAATTTCCTTTTAAAAATATTAATTAATGATGAATGTTAAAATGTAGTATAATTTTCATAACGCTGTAACTTTGGGAAAAAATAATATTTTGACATGCTATAGGTGCTTTTTCGAAAGGGTTTGAACGTAGCTTTCATTTAAAAACAGTTACAAGCGTCTAGCTATTAATGCTAAAGAATTATAAGCGTTTAAAAATCTAGTAACTTTTTTAGTGATTTTCTTTAATTGCCTGCAACTGGAGAAATATTAAGCGTTGGGGTCTATAACTCTGGCTTTTTCCATATTTTGACATCTGAAAACCTATCTCAAAGTTGGAGCAAAATCCGTGATCCGGAGATGTGATACTCTCCTAGTTAGTAAACTCGAGCATAATTTAAATAATAATTTTAACCGGATGTATCAACTGACACATGAGTATTATCGTCAAAGTTAAAACCTATATAGAATAAAAATTTCTTTCTATTACTATAAGATCCAAATATCAACCCATAAAATTATTTATATTCAACGATTTAATAGTAAACTTCATTATTATATAACAAAATTAATTTCTGTATGTAACGAATAGTGTGTAAAAGAGAATTAAAATTGTTGGAACGATTCTAAGAATTCGAACGCTTATCGTAAAGCAACTGATTTTCTCTGTCTCTTTCTTGCCTTCGTAAAGCAAGTGACTTTCTCTCTATCTCTTTCTCGCCTTCATAAGCAAGTAACTTTCTTTCTATCCTCTTATCATCTTTAGGCTCTTATAGAAGAAACATATGTATGGAGAATATATATATATATATATATATATATATATATATATATATATATAATGCATGACCTACGTTATAGTTTTTTCTATCCTTCTTTTACTCGTTTAAAATGAGTTTATACCCAATAATATAAAATAAGACTCTCTTTAGTAATCATGTTGAAATTTTTAAAGATTTAACATTTACTCTCATCAGCGGCGGCGGGCGGGCGGGCGCGGGCCGGGGGAAATTCGCTTATCAACGCGGGTCGTGGGAATTCGCTCATCTACGCGGGTGGTGATTCGCCTATCTACGCGGCGCGGGTCACGGTGATTCGCTTATCGATGCGGCGCGGATCGCGGTGATTTGCCTATCGACGCGGCGCCGGAGCTTGCGCGCCAATGAGCGCTAACATGGCGCGCAGGTGTGGAGTGAATTTCTTATATCGCGCGACTGGTCATTATTTTTTGCACCTGCACAGGTGAGCTGATGGGCGGAGAAGTTGGGGTATCCAGAACTGTCTTTGTTTACCTACTCTCACGTATTTACCAGTAATAATATTAAATTATTGAATATGAAAAATTATTTTATTTAGTTTTCTATTATCTTATTATATAACTACAAGAGTCTCAAGATCAAGATTCTAGCAAGATCTTGATTACAATATCTTGTCTCGAGTACTAAGTGATGAGTTTTGTCTTGAATCTTGGTGTGGGTATTAAACTCGATATTGTATTGATATTATCTTGAATTTCGAGACAAGCCAAGATTATATCGAGATTTTTCTCGAATTTGTAAAAGCTCTAATTGTAACGAAATCGAGATACTACTATTTTTATTTATTTCCTAATTTAAACAATCTCTTTTTTTTAAGTTTAGATCTTTGATGCTTGATGAAGAACTGCCGAATGTTTTTGTATGCTGAATTTTACTCACTACAAGATTAAACATAGAAATGAATGATATCTCAACCTCACAAGAAACTGATGAGCGTACAAAATGGTGAAAATATCAACAAGTTTTACAAAGATATTTATATTTTTTAGATGATTCAAAAAAAAGTTTAAATAACGTTAATAAAAATGAACAAGAGCTAGAAAATGAAATAGATTTTGAAATCATAATATCATCTGTACCTGTAACATATGGTCGTAAGGCTAAATTGATGGTTTAATTTTTAAAAAGTCATAATATTTCTTTAAGAATTACATGGAATGATCGCGGCTTAGTTTCGATGGGTGGAGCTGTTCTCAAAGATTCTAATATGGATTTAATTAGCGATATTCTACGTAGTAGAAAAAGTGTAAAAGAGTAGATAGGCTATGGGGGTTCCGGCGCAGTCGATTTCTAGCGCTCTTCCCCCTCCCCCTTGCATTACTGGCACACCTTCCCGCCTCTCTTGCATTTCTAAAGCAGCGTGAATTTCTAACGCGAATTTCTAGCGTGCAAATAAGGTAGAGAATATGACGGGATGCGGATATTTTTTTATTTAAATATTTAAATAAATTTTATATCTAAATAAATTAATTTTATATTATTTAATTAATATATTTTTTATCTAAAAAATTTTATCGGAAAAAATTTGTTTATAGTAAATAATTATTAATTATTGTTAATAATTATTAATAATTGTTAATAATTATTAATAATTGTTAATAATTATTAATAATTGTTAATAATTATTAATAATTGTTAATAATTATTAATAATTATTAATAATTGTTAATAATTATTAATAATTGTTAATAATTATTAATAATTGTTAATAATTATTAATAATTGTTAATAATTATTAATAATTGTTAATAATTATTAATAATTAATAATATTTGAAAATTAATTCAATAAATAAATATTAATGAAAATGTATTTGATAAACTGCGGATATACAAGTTTCCGAAATTATCGAGTACAACGACTCCGTGGTCGAGTGGTATACATGCTTAACTCTCGACCAGAGGGTCACGGGTTCGATCCCAACCCAAGTCGACTTTTTTTTCATTTTAAAGATTTTCTAAATTGTATTTCAAATTGAAAATTTATTTTATTTGAAATAAAAAAGCACTTTGAAAAATTTCTCAAATTTGTCTTATTAAAAAAAAAATGATTTTTTACGATTTCTCGCGTATTTACGGGGAATCCTCGATCTTTAAAACATTGCACCGTATAATAGTTCATTACTCGGATCTTACACAGGTGAAGTAATGTAATTCAAAACATAAAAGGACCAGCAATCAAGGGTTTAGACATCAAATCGACTTTCAACAATTAGATTTCTTTAGAGATTTAATAAATTTCGAAAGTTGATCAAAAATTAAATTAATTTCAGAATGGAGTCAAAAGACGACTATTAACTGACTGAGGCGGACTATCTGCGATTGGCCTTTGCTCGCTCGTATGCTGCAGAGGTGACTCTGTTTATGGGAATGACCAGCCATCCATCGCAACCTCCAAAAGAAACGAAGGAAGTTCAAATGAACATCCAGGCAGCGCATGAATGGGGTGAGGCTGAAGAGGCGGCTAAAAAAAAGCTGCTGCAGCGAAGAGAAAGGTGAAGCAAGGAGCGCAACAGTCTTCTCAACCAAAATCGAGTTTAAGAATTAAAAACTATTAAACTTTGACTGAGGTTGAGAAGGCAGACTAAGCTAAGCGCCTTCAAAAGCGCTAAGCATTTTTCCAGACTGATCTCTCTCTCTTGAGATTGGCCGCATAATTAAATTCAAAAATAATTTGCTGGTTAAAGATGTAAACTTGAAAAATTTTTTAAGTTTACATTTTTGAATAATTGATTAAAAAATTCGATTGAGACTCACTAGGAGAGTGTCACACCTCCGGATCACGGAGTTTGCTCAAACTTCGGGATAAGTTTTCAAATGACAGAATATGGATAAAGCTAAAACTATAATCACAAACACTCAATATTTCCCTAGTTACAGGCAATCAAAGAAAATCACTAAAAAAGTTTCTAAATTTTTAAACGCATATAGTTATTTAGCATTGATAACTAGAAGCTTGAAACTTTTTTTAAACTAAATCTGAGCTCAAATCCTTTCGAAACAGTAGTTACAACATATCAAAATATTATTTTTTCCCAAAGTTATAGCGTAATAAAGATTGGACCCAATTTTAGCTTTCATTATTTAATATTTTAAAATAAAAATTCAGGTGCAACCTTTATTACGCTATAACTTTGGGAAAAAATAATATTTTGATATGCTGTAACTACTGTTTTGAAAGGATTTGAGCTCAGCTTTAATTTAAAAACAAGTTTCAAGATTCTATCTATCAATGCTAAATAACTATATGCGTTTACAAATCTAGTAACTTTTTTAGTGATTTTCTTCAATTGCCTGTAACTAGAGAAATATTGAGTGTTTGTGACTATAACTTTAGCTTTTTTTATATTTTATCATCTGAAAACTTATCCCGAAGTTTGAGCAAAATCCGTGATCCGGAGGTGTGACACTCTCCTAGTAACTCCTTAAATGCAAGTGAACAGTCGACCTCTAGGTGGCATCGTGCATCCCATAAATAAAATAGTGACGTTCAAAGGATATAAGGAACTGGTTTCAAGGGTTAAAATACAATCAATCATTCAATCGACAAAATGTTCTCAAAGGATTATAAGTCAACCACTGAGATTTTGGTGAGTATATATTTAAATTAGTTGTAATAGTTTATAAATTTGAATTTTTTTGTTTATAGAAAATGATGGCACCAAGATCACTGAGAGCACATTCACCTATTTCCCCGTTACCACCATCATCTTCCTTCTCATTACCGCTAACATTCTCAACATGTATAGATCTGGAGACATGCCAATTATTGCTGCTACCTCCACCACCTGCAAATACGCCTTACCATATGTCAGATCTATGCATGAATGAGGATGAGAACTTTCCATTGGAGGAGGTGCAAGGAAAAGAAGAAGATGATGATGATGAGAAGTTCCGGAAAATAAGGAGCGCTACATTTCCTTTACCAAACACGTAGAAAGAAGCGATGTGAGTTTCCGTTTTCTATACTCCTTTAGATTCATGGCATTGTCTTTGGAGAAATTGGCCTCGCACCTAAATAGATTCGATATCACAACACAGATCTTCCAAGAATCTCACTACACAGACGAGCAGATCAAACTGTTGGTGAGAAAAGGAGTCTTCCCTTACGATTATGTAAGCTCTTTGGATAAGTTAGAAGACGAGGAGCTTCCACCCAAAGAAGACTTTTATAATAAATTGAACGAGAGCGACATCAGCTTAGAGGATTACGAGCATGCAAAAAACGTGTAAAAGACTCTCAAGATCAAGGCACTTGGAGAGTATTTTGATGTATATTTAAGAACGGATGTGCTTGTATTGGCTGACGTCTGAGAATTTTCGAGATACTTGTATGGACACGTATGCATTGGATCCGACGCATTATTATACGACTCCAGGCTTGACATGGGATGCCATGTTAAAGCATACTAACATCAAACTGGAGTTTTTAACAGACATCGATATGGTCTTGTTTTTGGAGAGAGGTATCAGATGAGGAGTCAGCCAATGTTCCAACTGTCATGCCAAGGCTAACAATCAGTATATAGAGGACTATAATCCGACTGAGGAAGATAAGTACCTCATGTACTCTGACACTAACAATCTGTATGGATGGGCGATGACCCAGTGCCTGCCATATGGAGATTTTAAGTGGGGCAATACGGATTAAATCAACGAGCATCTGGAAGTCATCTCGGAGATCTTAGATAATTCAGATGTTGGATTTATTTTTGAGGTGGAATATCCAGCAGAAATTCACGATGCCCACAAGGATCTACCTCTGTGTCCTGAACACCAAGCGCCACCTGGCAGCAGTCAGAAGAAATTGTTGACAACGTTCCATGGCAAGCAACGTTATGTGATCCACCACAGAGCGCTCAAACAAGCAACAGAGAATGGACTGACCATCAAGAAAATTCATTGGATGGTGTAGTTCAAACAGGTTCCATGGTTGAAAGCATATGTTGGTATGAACACGGAGAAAAGGCAGTAATCTAAGAATAAATTTGAAAAACTTTTCTTCAAGCTCATGATCAATGCAGTCTATAGCAAGACCATGGAGAACGAGCGCAAAAGAGTGGATGTTAAGCTCGTCAACAAATGGAGTGGACGATATGGCGTAGAGGCCTTAATTGCAAGTCTCGACTTCCACAGCAGGTCAATATTTGCCAAGAATCTCGTGGCGATTCAGCTAGCTAGGACCGAGATCACAATAAGGAAGCCGATCTACATGGGTCTTAGCATATTGGACATCTCTAAGACCTTGATCTACGACTTTCACTATGAATCTATGATACGGACAGTCTCATCTATAAGATCAAAGATGAGAACATCTACGATAGAATGAGAAAGGATATCGGACAGTTCGATACTTCTGATTATCCTATAGGCAAGTCGTAGGACTTTCGAGTTCAGACAAAGGATGAATGCGAATTGGTCTTCGCAGTAAGAGGTATACTATCCGCAAAACGAAAAGCCGATCAAAAAAGCCAAGGGGGTCAAGACTTCTGTAGTAAAGACTTGTATAGGCTTCGAGGGCTAACATCACTGTCCGTTCCATGGATTTCCGATGCCATGCCATCAAAACAATATTAGATCCAAAGAGCATCGTGTACAGGTAGTGACGGAAAGCAAGCCACCTTGAATCCTCACGACAATAAGCGTAGTCTGCTCCCCAACACGACCGACACGCTATCTTGGGGCCACTATACAGAACTAAGTGAACAAGAAGCTCTGGAAATGATGGAGCAGTGATGAGAAGACGTGGTGGGAGTAGATCCATAGAGGCGAGAAGCCCTACTTAAGGAGCAGTGTCAGCTACTAGGGCTTATTCAGTCGCTCGATGAGCTAGAGTACAGAGAGCCTCCAAAGTAGAGACCAAGAGTTTGAAGCGCATCATATTATGTTAGTATTATAATAAAGTCTTATATATATATCGCCCATTCTCTGCCAAATCAAAAGACGAAAAATTTTTTTTCGCTTAAAATTGGTATAATGGTTCTTTTCCATATTATGGATTACTCAGAATTTTTATAGATTTCTTAAGTACATATTTTTAGAACTACAAAGCTTCAAAGTTGGGCTAAAACCATATTTTTGACATTTTTGACTGATTTTAGGCTTAAATTACTCAGTTGGGTTGCGTTTTGAGAATATATTACTAAGAAACTTTTTCGTTCAAAATATTCTAAATTTTGAGAAAAAAGTAATTCATAAGTGCTAATGTTGCCATCTGCTGAGCTAAAGCCATTTAAAACATTGAAATACCACTTTTCAAGGTTTCAAATCATGATTCCATGTCCAAAAAACTCATCAAAGCAGGTAATATATGTATAAATATAGCCTGGAAATTTCAGAGTGGACATCCTTGGCGATTTCTTGGAAAAAATAAAAATGTAATTGAAAATAATGAAAAATGTGACTTTTAGATGAATTTCTTAAGTTTTAAACTTGAAATCATTTCAAAATAATTTGCAAAATGATACTACGTAAGTTGTATTAAAGTTAGTTAATTCACTTTTTTTTATATAGAATTAATCACTCAATTTCAGAATTATCAAATCTGTGTTACTGCGAAGTGGGACAAAAGTTGAAAATAAATAAATAGACTTGATGTGTCTATTTATGAAATCATTGTATCAATGATAGGTAAAAAAAATCTTATAATTGTTTAAGAAAGTGCATTTCCATGTTTTTAGTATACATTTATTGTAATTAAAGTGAAAATAATTTCGAAGATTGCAGTTGGCGATATTGCAGGAGGTGCTGCTGGTATAGCTAAAGCAGTCAACGATTCTAAGGCCGCCAATCCACTGTTGGAAAAGGTTAAGGGGTTTGTTTGCAGCCAAGTGAGAGTGGACTCAGGCTTCGTCTAAAACCTTACCATGGTAAAGGTTAAAAAAAAAAAATCTGCGAAGTAAGATTACCTGAGAGAGTTCTAACTGACGCTGATATCATCAAGTATGCCGAACTTTTGAAAATTCCAAACTTCCGTGAAGTATGTATGCGAAATGCATTACCAAAAAGTGGTCCTCATTATCGTGAATCAGCAATTGTTAATCTTGATGATGCAGATGGACCAGGAACTCATTGGGTAGCTTATAGTAAACGAGGGAATGGCGTAGTCTATTTCAATAGTTTTGGAGATCTTCAGTCACCTTCTGATTTGATATTGTGCTTGGGTGTCGATGAAATCAAGTACAACCCTCAAAGATACCAAGACTTCAATACATTTCATTGCGGTCATCTTTGTCTAAAGTTCTTGTACAGGACTCTTGGTATATAAAGCAAGACGCATGTAAATATTAACTTATTATAAGTTTAACAGTCATCATGGAAGATTCAATGACGTTGTCTTACGGATACATCATCCATACTCACATTATTTTTCGCCTATTAAACTTTCTCCCAATAAGAATTATGTTCTTGGTTTAGTTGCTTTCACGACCTTTCATTCAATACCTAACATTGATGAGGGTTACAATCTATTCCATGTTGGTAAAGAAGAAATTACTTTACCGATCAGTAGTTACGAGATTGAAGACATAGAGAATTATCTTAGCGAGACATTGACACACAAGAATATCTCAATCAGTATAAACCTAACAATAATACTCTTCGCAGCGAAATCAAATGCAATCGTCTGATTGATTTTTGAGCATAAAATACCATAGGACCTTTATTAGGCTTCGCTAAACGTCTTCTGGAAGCAAACGTCACTCACAGTTCGGATTTACCAGTAGCCATCTTGAAGGTCAACGCTCTACGAATAGAGTGTGACATCACCTGCGGTGGGTATATAAACGGTCAGCAAGTGCATACGATACACGAATTCTTCCCAGCAGTAGCGCCAGGACATAAGATCATCGAAGTTCCTTCACCGGTTATTTAGGTTCCTATCGTTATTAAGAGCATAGATCACACTCAAGTGCGCATAGTCGATCAAGACGAACAACTTGTTAATTTTCAAGGAGAAATCATTAGCATCTGATTACATCTTAAATAAGCGTGATGGGAATTGTATTTAATTTTAAAGTTGGAAAAGTCTATAAAAGCAGATCAAGATGGCAATCGATCATCAGTCGGCCAAGAGCAGACAAAGCATTAAAACGGCGAAACATAGAGTTTCTAAGGAGTCTCAACTTTCCAGTCGTCCCTGGTGGAAAATAACTGGTTTATTCTTTTGTTGTTTGCAGACAAATGGACGAAATACTAAGCATTAAGTCAGCTATAAAGTATAACGAATCAATTGAACATTATGAAGTACATGCTTATCATTCATACTCAGCATCCAACTTATACAACAGCGATGAGATTCGCATAGCCATTCAACATCAAGATCTGTGTCTTCTACCATCACGTAGTTCGCTATATATTTGCGGTGGGCTAATGAAAACCGATAGAACTCTCGTAGCTGATACTAAATTAGTTAACAACGCCATTTGTCATATATTTGAGGAAATACGTTACGAGATCAACGCAGCAGAAATCGATAAGTGTAAGAATGTAGGTTTGACTACTTTAATGAAAGGTCAGTCTTGCCTAATCCTAGTCAAAACTTGATTATTAAAAACGCAGGATAGCTTGATGTTAAAGAAACACAGCAGTTGACTAATAATGCAGGTTACTTCGATGTATCAATTCCTCTTGCTATGATTCTCGGTTTTGCTGAAGATTATCGTAAAACTGTAATCAACGTGAAACACGAACTCATTCTCACAAGATCGAGAAATGTTTGAACGCTGTCGTACAGACAGCACCTAGAGCAGTTCGTCCTAACGCATTTAAAGATTTCAAGATTGAATTGACAAAAATAGAGTGGCTTATGCCTCACGTAGTAGTATCAAGCACGTTCGAAATTCAACTATTAAATCATGTTAAAAAGAATAAACCGATCGATATGAGTTTTCGTAGTTGGGAGTTGTACGAGTATCCATTATTCCCTACAACATCGATGCATGTTTCGACCGTCAAAACTTCTAATCAGCTAGAAAAGCCACGCTTTATTATACTAGGCTTTCAAACGAATCGAAAGAGTCGGAGAATCATCAATGCGAGTCGCTTCGATCATTGCAATATCAGCAATGTAAAGCTGTTTCTCAATTCTCAATAGTATTCGTATGGATATCTAAATTTAGATATCCCTCATAATCAATACGCCATGCTATACGATATGTATGCCAAATTTCAAATTGCTACTATCTTAAAGATATCGAGCCTATGCTGAAGAAGCAGCATTACATTCAACACTTACCTTTAATCATGATCGATTATTCTAAACAAAACGAAACATGAAAGATTGCTTCTGTGGACGTTCGGCTGGTATTCGAATCAAGAGAGAATTTTCCAGCTGGAACTTCTGCTTATTGCTTAATCTCACATGATCGTGTAGTTTAGTACAGTGCTGCGAGCGGTAACGTACGAAAACTAGTATAAGAGATGGGGGATCATTATAAAAAGCTGACTCTTTAGTAAGAACCTCATTCACGATGGAGTACTTCGTGGATATGCAAGGCTTTAAACAGCCCGGCAACGACTACATTCTCAAAGAATTAGCTATGATTCCTCTCAAAGACAATTCTGACCCTGTTGTACTTCTATTTGAGAAGCCTTATCCTGGGCGTTGGCTATCGGAAAAGTATGAGAGAGAAAACATATGGTTAGATGAGCATTACCATGGACTATCTTGGGATTCTGGAAATATTCCCTGCACAGATGTAGTGAAATTACTAAGAGAGACATTACATGATGCTAGTAAAATCTTAGTTATGGGCTCTAGCAAGAAAGCTTGGTTAGAACGCTTTAAGTTCAAAATGCACAATATAGCAAAAAATGGGCTTTCCACCGCTAGACAAGAGCAAACTTGTCACGGTTTGCACTCGTTACAATGGAGCGTACAGAGCTAGTTGCGCTCTTCACAACGTGAAACTCATAAAAAGATTCCACACTTACAGAATTTCCTGTGAGAGTTTGGATTCTGAGTAAATATAAATAGTAGATGATTTTTAATTTTGGATTAATTCCAAAATGGGACAGGCTTCAACAAGCAAGGGACGATATAACTCCTCAGATCAAAGTTCCTCTGATCGAAATTGTTAAGAGTATTCCCCGCTTCTTCGTAACAGACGAAAGAATGATGTAAACTGGAAAGAATATTTAGATAAAAAGATTCTAGTACGGAGCAATCGTGATCGAAAACTCCTTCATTGAATATTAAATATAAGAAATTATAATATTTAAATATGCAAGAGTTTATGATAGCGTGCAGGTTCGTACAAGTTAGTCAAATTCCAGGAACCGCTATAATTTATTAAAATAATAGCGATTATCGAAAATCATTATTTTCTTAAATATTAAAAAATAATATTTAAATATTTAAATATTTAAATAAAAAAATCCTTACCTTATCGGCGCGCTAGAAATTCGCGATGTGTTAGAAATTCACGCTGCGTTAGAAATGCAAGAGAGGCGGGAAGGTGCGCCAGTAATGCAAGGGGGAGGGGGAGGTTCGCCAGAAATTGACTGCGCTAGAACCCCCATAGCCTATCTACTTAAAAGTTACAGGTCGTGAGCATTTTGCGTTGTTTTTTACAAGACGTAGGTATATCATTAGAATGTATTGGTAATTTAGCTTTTTACAAAGGACAAAAATTTGAAAATGCAGTAAATTATAGTAATAAATCTTTAATAACACAACAAACAAGTTTTTCTACTTCGTTATTACATACTCCAAAAGGATGCACTTCTACTCTTATGCCTAAGAATAAAAATAATAATTTGTCAAAAGATTAATAAATTAATAACAGTGGGGACGATAATTCATGGACCATTCATGAGTCAAGCTTTCTGAAGTGAGCCATTTAAAATTGAGTAGTCGATTTTTGTATATCTTTTTGCAGATTCTCAAAGCTTTATAAGTCAAAATTAATATTCTAAAATAGTTTTTAAAAATTTCAATTTTTCAAAAATTTATAAGCCAATAAAATTTTAAGGACTTTTTTCTTTTAACTAGCGATATTTTAATGAATATTAAATGAAATTTGACCAAAATTTTATGGTATATTCAGAAATAGTAGTAAAATTAAATATGATATAAATAATATTAAAAATTTTAAATTATTAAAAAATAATTAATTTTGCAATAAACAATAACAATTTAATTAACTTCTCTTCGTTCTAAAAAAAATTTTTTAAAATATTTTCTATTATATTTTTTATACTCTTGAAAACTGTGAAACAAAATTTTGGTGATCTCAATTGGGAGAATAGTTATGAATTTTTTAACATTGTCATATAGACTGCGGCTTGGGCGTGCGCGCCGTATCGCGTGCTCGCCATCTGAAAGCGCTTCTATTTCTTTCTATAATTTTTAATATTAACGTTTAGAACATTATAAAATAAATATTCAATTTTAACATATTTACATCTCGCATTTATCATTTTACGGATTTGGTAACAAATTATGAATATGTTGAAAAAATTCTACATTCTATCGTACTTACAAGGAGAGAAGAGTTATAAGGCAATAAAAATTGGACCTAAAATTCCACTTTATAAAATTAATTAATAATATATGCTAAAATTTGGTATAAATTTCATAGCTATACAACTTTGGAGAAAACACAATATTTTTAGGTGCTATAACTACTAATTCGAAAATATTTGAGCTCAGCTGTAACATGGCAAAATTGCTATGTTACTTAAACCCCGCTTTTATAATACGATAGTATATACGGCAGAAGGAAGACCTTAAATTCGCGCGCGGTTAAGAGAGAGACAACGCTGGTCAAGCTAAAGCCAACCCCAAGCCACTCACTATATCCGCATGCACAGCACATCACGAAGCCGTTAATATACAGTAAAGCTTAACTAATGTGCCTAGTCTACGCATAGCCTGACTCTAGCAGTCAAGTAGACGGAAAAGGCAAGAGTATAAGGTGGCGCGCATAGCGTGCCGCATGAAGAAGGAAAAGCATCCATCTTGAGATGCTCATTCCTTCTGCCGTTCGTCTACAGTTCGGTCGACGTGAAGTCTTTTTTTTTGTATTAGCGCAGCTAAGTGTGTCGAATGAAACTCCTTTTAATAACTCTCGGATTGTGATCTTTGTGAGGATAAGAGAGTAGTTCTAGCGTGAGTGTGTGAAGGCATAAATGCTTTATTCTAGTCTTGATTTGTATTAAGCTTTATGAGTAAGATACAACGTGATTTTTCCTTATTCTGTGCGCGTGTGTGCTGGTGACCACGTGCGCGGTATTAGTTAGTGCGCCCGTTTTTCTTTCTAGCTTCCGTCAAGCTAAGGTGTTATGTAATTTCCCAGCTAAATACCCCATATTAATTTATGACGCGCATCGTTGGCTCTCTTTTCGCCGCGTTGCTGTAATATTAGCACAATTAAAATAACGTACGGAGTCGCGTCCGTTAACGCGACTGGCGCCCTTTTGAGTGTATAGCTAGTAGTTGTGAATTAATAAAATAAATTAAGTTCTGATATTCCAGCTGATTTCTTTTTTTTTATGTTATGTGAATGTTTTTAGTATAAGAACCAGGTAAACCTCTAGCTATACATTTAGCTAATCTTGTACGGTCACCTGATACCCATGGCCGTTACAATTGGCGTGCCAACGTGGAACCGGCAAAAATTTGAATGAAAATCTTTTGCGAAAAACTCGGGATCGCAGTAGTTTTTTTTGCGGTATTAGTGCGAAGTGTCACGAAAAAAAAATATACTGTGAAACAACAGAAAATAAACTGTCTAAGAAAGAAAAAGAACTGAAAAAAAATATAATATACATAGAACTGTGCCAGTGCGATAAATTTTTTTTTGTTGCTTTTCGAATTCGTAAGCTTCGCCACGTGGTCGCCATTTTTGTTACGCACACACGACGCGAGCTGAAAGAGGACGCTCTGGCAGCCATATTTTTTTTTTGCTTTGCTGTCGCTTGATATGGTAAAAATTTTTTTTATGCCTTTCTTTGCAGCAAATTTTCCTTCACTTCATAAATAATAAAAGCTTGTCCGTATAAACTAATTTTTTTTAAGTTTTAGCATACTCTTTATTTTGGCTTGAAAATATTTTTTTACGCATATATTTATATAGAATTTTTTTTTCTTTTCGCTTGTGGCGAATATAATTGCTTTTGTATATATATATATATAGTGTGTGTATAGCGTGAGCGAGGGAACAAATCGTTCTCATCGCCACTAGACAAAGCTAAAAACAATAGTAAAATTCTTTTTTTTCTCTCTTTGATTGTAATATTTATCTCAGCTTAAATATTGTATAACTTGTAGATATCCTATACAGTTTTATATGGTTTTAGCTTTGTCGCACGCCTACTAATATCTCAGCATATTTAGCTATATCTGTCTCACAATACGTAGTCGTGCCGCGCAGCCAGTGAACAAAATGTTCCTTTGACTGTGCTATGCAAAGCTGACCTTAGATTGATTTTTTTTTTGTGAATTGTTTTTGATATTACTGATTAAATTTTTTTTATATATAGCAGAAAAATTTTAATCTGCTGATTTTTTTTTAGTAATAGTTAATAGAAATTTTTTTTGCGAGGTTTTATTGTTGTAAGCCTAAACTTACTGACAAAACTAAGTAGTGTTTGTAATTTTAGAGCGATTACTTCACGACTACGTAGTGTGACATCATATCATATCATATTTATGTATAATTGCCCATATTAGTCCAATTGTGTAACTACCCTTGTATCTCATACCTTCCAGCACCTTACAAATTCAGCATTATTCCCTCAAGCGACGTTATTTTAAGCAAGCTGGTCGAGTAGTATTGTATTAAATTTGCTAATAACTCTTACTATTGTTGTGCGCTCTCTCATACTTATAGTAACGTGGTGACTTTACCGACTGGATATAGTCGTCGGCTTGTATAGTTCACAGTAGTAAAAAAAATTTTCTTTTGCTTGACTATTTAACGTTTTTTTTTTTGAGAAATTTTTCTTTTTCAACAAAATTTTTTTAATAGCTTATAGAGATAAATTTGTTAAAGGTTATAAGGTAAAATTTTTTTGTTGTTTCTCAAGATTTTGTTTTGTTATACTCGATTAAAAATTTTTTTTGTAAATTCTCTTAACCATAAAGAATTTTTCTTTAACTAAAAATTTTCTTTTATCAATATCTAAAGAATTAATTACTTAAATTTACTCAACGTCCTATAGATATATTGTTTTTTTTTTGCTATTGCCGTACGTTACGCTTATACCGCCGGATTACCAGATAATCATTGAGAGTAGGACTTCCTGAATCGTCGGCGTTGTATGCTTTTGGATTTTTTTTTTTCGTATCAAATAGCAATTTTCTTTATAGACGCTGGCTATAAATTAAAAATTTTTTTTTCTTTCGGTGTGAATTAGAATAATAATTAAATTAGTTTGGTACTATTTTAATACAGCTTAAAATTTTTTTGTTGTGACTTGAAATTTTTTTTTGTAAAAATAATTTTTCTGTGTGGTATATAAATTTATTTTTTTTTCTTCTTGTTGTCTGCTTTTGTTATTCAAATTTTTTTTTTAATATTAAATTGTTTTTGTTGCCACTTAACATAAAATTTGCTTGTATACCCTGTGTGAAAATCTAGCCGTATAAACCTTTCTTTTAAAGTAAATAATATTTAATAAATTCAAGTCTGAGCTCAAATAGAATTGCAGAGAGTTATCTAACCTCCTGAAATAAAACCCTTCATAGTATAGGTTTAATCTAATGGCTAGTCGATATTTAGACATGGAACCCCTCTTACTCCCTGATGAACTCTGTTGGAATGACCCCCTTCGGGTAGGAAGTGAATCAGTTATCATGGTTGAAAAAATGCCCCTGGCTCAAGCACTTGCCTATAGTAATAGGGGACTTAGTCAAAACGAAACTATGGATGAATATAAGAACCGTATTCTCCGATATGAAATGAGACGTCATCTAGGAAATAGGGTAGCCGAGTGGCTGCCAGAAGATGAAGATACGGTAGGAGACTCCCGACTAGGATGCAATACACTACCAGCGAGTAATTCCACGTTGTCGCAAGAAGACCAGCAGGATAATGGGCAGGCTTCATTGGAGGCACAAGAGAATGACAGGCCATCTCCTCGTTTACCAACAGGTCAAACCCTAGGAGTCTATCAAGATCCGATGACAATGCTACCGCAGGACCAATCATCGGTACCGGCAGAAGCCACCGCCACTTTACATTCAATTAGGCCCCCGGCTCATCCCACGCCCCCAAATTCCATGCAACCTCGGGCGCAATTAACACAATACTCGACTACTTCAACACATAATCACTTAGCAAATCGGGTGAATTATTTGAGTAATATGGAAATTACCCAACCAGTTGGGCACGGAGTTATTCCAACGACTACCACGGCCCCCATGTTATTTAATCCGGCGGTAACCAGTAGCAACACCACCTGTCCTCATCCAACTCCCACCTCATGTGCGTGCACCTGTATTCTTAACCCTATTCCTCCCACGTTCTACAGTTATAATCCTTACAATCATTCTCCACCTGTGCCAAGAACATAACCCCCACCCTTTTACCCAGCAGAATCAGCCATACCCCCGTTTCAACCACCTATCTTCGGGCAACCGGCAATCCCAGTATACACCGATCCATATCGATCGACGATGGATGCCTCTATATTTTACAAGGAGAAGCAGACAAACCAAATCCTCGCCAAATGGCACGTTTCTTTTAAAGGAGATAGGAAAAAGGACCCGGAGTCCTTTCTCAATAATTTACAAGGGTGTCGAGCAGCTTATGGATTGACCGTGGACACGATTATCCGGGCGCTGCTGGCTGTACTAGATGAGGAATCCTATCAATGGTTTAGGAGGGAACATAAAAACTGGCGCTCGTTCGAAGATTTAATAGATGCTTTTCGTTTGCAGTTCTGTATGGAAGATGTTCAGGAACATCTGAAAGTGGAGATAGAAAGGCGCACCCAAGGTTCCCACGAAGATGTTAGTATATATCTCTCTAAACTACGAGACTTAATGGACCAAATTCGACCACCAATGACCGTTGAAGAACAATTGAATAGAGCGTATAGGAATTTACATCCTAGTTATCGACAACGGATTTATCGAGATCAGTTTAATAGTTTTATGGAATTACAGAAACTAGGTAAAAAAGAAGAGACTCGCAGAGCCCAAGATAAAGCATATAGGCCCCCTCCAGCTCTAAATGCGTCCTTGTTCCCTAATACTGCATGCACTGGAGCGAAATCATCACGGTTAAATAAAACTGCTCCCAAAGCTACCGTTAGTTTTGGAGAAATTCCGAATTATGATAATTCCACGTCAATATTAGCCCCTGTTACTACGAATCGCACTGATTTCGCTTCAGCTAGGCTCCCCGAATCCAAAGAACTAACTAATAATGAGGATTCCCAGAATGCCCCGAAACCAGTTAAGAATCAAGGACGACGTTACTCCAGCGGAGTAGAAAAACGTAATCAGCGTAGCTCTAATCCTCAAGCTCAACCGGTAAATGATAAAAGCCAAGCCGACCCTCGACCTCTGCTGGGGACAGAAAGTGTTGGAAGGAAACTGCATAGCCCGTGCTTTAGATGCGGAGTACTGGGACATTGGGCGAATGAATCTCTTCAGCAGATAAAGTGCTATGGGTGCGGCCAACCAAACGTACACATAAAGAATTGTGTAAAATGTGCTTAACCGGGAAACGAACCACGGTGGAATCATTAAGAGTCGGTGTTTCTTCCAATATGACGAATCAGACTCTGCCACTTCTGACGGAAGCAACAGCCAGACTGGTGAGTTTGAATAATTCTGAAAAAATAGAAAAGGTATTATCTCGCCCACCAGAGATGGCGCAGAAAGTCCAGAATGAGCGAAATCATAATATAGAAGAAAACTATATAGTGCATAGTACTTGCAGCCTGGTTAACCGGGTCGACCAGTCTCCACACCCGATAACGGTTAACAATTCTGACGTAACCACCCCAACAATCAACAAACCGGTGTCGTTAATACAACAAAATATAAATGTCATTGGAGAGAACCGACAGTTTTTAGTATTAGCATTGAATGGTCGAACAGTTAAGGGAATGCTTGATAGTGGGTCGGTACATTCGTACCTAGGCATGAATCTGGCAGCTGAATGGAAAAAGAAGAGTATATAGCAGACTACGCAAGTGAGTGTTGCGGACGGCAGTGCAGTCAATATTGAGGGACTTATAAATATTACAATAACCATAGATCAAGACTCGCAAACCTTACCCTTCCGTATATCTGAAGGCATTTTATACGAATGCCTACTAGGTATAGATTTTATGCGTTTAATGAAAATTAGTATTGACTACGAGAACGACACCTGGTGGACCCCAAGAAAAATTCAACACCAATTTTATCCTTATAATACTGACCCTTTTAGCTATAATGCTTTAGCTACGATTGGAGGTCTAATACGGCCCACTGAAGCTGAGCAGAATCAAATAACTCAAGTTTTGAATGACTTCATCGCGCCTACGCCAAAGATTTTAGGAGTCACTAATCTAGCTACACATAAAATAGATGTCCAAAACCATGAGCCCATTCGATAGAAAATGCGAAGGTATTCCCCTCATATGTTAAAAGTGGCCCAAGAAGAGGTCGATCGTATGCTGCATGAAGGAATCATCAAACCTTCCAATAGCCCCTGGAATAGCTGCCCCGTTTTAGCTCTCAAACCCAATGGAAAATATCGATTTTGCATTGATTATAGGCAAGTGAATGACGTCACAAAGAAGTTCGCCTATCCTATCAAAAATATGGATGATATTCTTGATAAACTAAGGTGTGCTGAATATATTTCTAAATTGGATTTAAGTCAAGCTTACCACCAGATACCAATGGACCTGGATAGTAAGGAGATTACCGCATTTGCAGTCCCAGGCAGAGGCCTATTTCAATTTAATCGTATACCCTACGGCCTGACCAACGCTCCCGGTTCCTTCCAAAAGGTCATGGATAATTTAATTAAACCTAGCTGGGAACCATACGTGTTTTCCTATTTAGATGAAGTTATAATAACAACTACCTCATTCAGCGAACACTTGCGATGGTAAAGTACAGTGCTATTAGCTTTAAAAACCGCAAACCTACAAATTAATAGAGAAAAGTCACAGTTTTGCTGTTCGGAAGTAAAATATCTTGGATACATCGTTAATGAAAATGGTCTAAAAACCGATGAAGAAAAGATTCGCCCTATTCTAGAATATCCTGCGCCAACTAATCTTAAGCAATTACGAAGATTTTTAGGAATGGTTGGTTGGTATGCACGATTTATTCCCAATTTAGCTCAAATAAAAATCCCATTAACTGGTTTGACGAAAAAGGCAACTCGATGGCAATGGCATGAAGAGCAGGAATTATCATTTCAGCAACTTAAACAAGCACTCACTAAAGCACCTGTTTTAGCACATCCCAATTTCGATTACCCCTTTATCCTGCAAACCGATGCAAGTGATTTCGCCATAGCAGGTGTATTAATTCAAGATATCAATGGAGAAGAACACCCTATTTACTATATAAGTCGAACTCTAACTCGCACAGAACGTAATTATACAGTATCAGAAAAGGAATGTTTAGCAGTTATTTGGGCAGCGGAACGTCTAAGAGCGTATCATCAAGGAACTCCGTTAACAGTGATTACGGACCACCATAGCTTGCTATGGTTGAGAAATTTAAAGGATGCGACGGGTCGACTAGCGAGATGGCATACGAGATTGCAAGCGTTCGACATCGAACTAGAGCACCGCAGAGGCAGTCAATTAAAAGTACCAGATGCTCTATCGAGAGCACAAGAAAGTATGATAAATATAGCCTCTATAGCGGGTCTATAGGGTCTATATATATATAGGTATATATATATATAGACCCTATTATCCCAGACTTAGACGCCTGGAAATTAGTTCTTCCCCTTGCTGATCGTGAAAAATCCCTTTTTGAAGCTCATAATACTCCTCAAGCAGGTCATATGGGAATGGAGAAAACCTTTACTCGTTTAGCTACTTATTACTACTGGCCAGGGTATTACCACGACACTTGTCAATATATCAGAGCATGCCAAGAGTGTCAAACTCATAAACAATCTCAACAGGCTCCAGCTGGTTTAATGGGAGAAAGATATATTCAAGGCCCATGGACGGTAGTCTCAGCAGATATAAATGGCCCAAAACCCCCTTCGAAAGCCGGTTATAAATATATTATAGTATTTGAAGATTTATTCACTCGATATGTAGAATTAAAACCCCTTCGTAAAGCAGACGGTAAAAATGTAGTTCAAGCGTTTGAGGAACTTGTCATTAATAGATGGGACTGTCCACAGTATTTCATCACTGATAACGGGTTAGAATTTAAAAATCAGGTTGTAGATGACCGACTAGAAAAATATGGAATTAAGCACTTCACTACTCCCCCTTATCACGCGCAATCAAACCCTGTAGAGCGTGTTAACCGTAATCTTAAACCCATGATTAATAGTTTCATAGATCAAGACCATCGTGATTGGGATAAACACTTAGGAGAATTTAGCTTCGCTCTCAACACTACGGTACATTCGTCCACTAAATTCACTCCAGCTTTCTTAAATATGGGTCGCAATCCTATTCCTACAATCCTTTTCCGCAAATCCATAGACAACCCAAAACCAATTGAGCAAGAAAACATCACAGAATGGTCTGACAGAGCCAAAAGGTCACGTGCGATACATGACTTAGTAAAAAAATATGCATATAATGCAACTGCTCATCAAGCTAAATATTATAATAAGAATCGACGGCATGTAACCTTTGAACCAGGAGATCTCGTAAGTCGTAAAAATCATGCATTATCTTCAGCCGTTGGCAAATTCGCTGCAAAGTTAGCGCCAAAATTCATTGGCCCAGCCAAAGTTATTAAAGTGTTCTCACCGGTAGTATATCTAGTGGAAGACGTCGATACCAAGCGACAAATTAAAGTTTTTGTCAATGATTTAAAACGATACATTCCACCAAGACTACCACGATATCCTAATATCTCAATATCACTTTCAGAAGATGCAACGAAACAAACCAATTAACCTGCATCAAATAAGGAGAGCAGTCCGTACAGAAATAGGTTGAGGGGTCTACCAAGACCTCGCATTTCACCCGGTCCAGGAGGAGCCAAAACGCGGTCGTGGGCGACCTCCTAAATCAAAGGTGCCGTAGAACGAGAGCGTGTATGAAAGGAGCTCGTCACTTATGCGACGCAGGAGATGAATTAGACGGGCCTGCACCAATTTCACTAAGTCTCCAAGAAGAACGCGAAGACGAGTCAGCGATTTTAACCTCCCCACAACCAACATCTCAATCCTACCCAGCTCCTGTACCCCAAGCATCTTCTTCCAACAACTGTCTACTAAATTCTTCCCCATCCACACCCTTCCCCGCTCCCAAACCTACTCTGTCTCCATCACAAGCAAACTTATGCCTCCACTCAATCCTTCCCTCATTAGCAACCATTAATCCATTTGAGCTTCCATCACAAAAACCTTCTCCTATTCCATATATTCACCCTTGTCACCAAATCACCACTCAACCCAGTACATCCCACGAACCCGTATCCTTGATCCCTCCTTTAATGTGCCTAAAAATATCCCCTCCAGCAAACCTTCCAGCTCCTAACCCTCCTGCCCGTGCAGCTTCACCGTCACGTTCGATAGCCGACCACGAAAAACCAACAAGAGAGACTGGAGCAGCCCGACCTCACTGTTGGAACTGTGGTCATCCTAACCACAATTGGACCACGTGCCGGGGCCCAAAAAGACTTTTTTGTAGAGGTTGTGGTCAACCTGGGGTATCTAAAGCAAACTGTCCGAAATGTTACGAGAAGTGTGTAAATAAACGCCGTTAAGGCTACATTACCAATTACCTAATAGTGTTTAGTAGAAACAACCTTGATCTTACTTACACGACCCTTAGAGATATTAAAATAATTTACGTAATGCCTAAATGGTTACTAACCACCTGTATCCAGAGTCTCATAGTCATTTCACTAACTTTACTATCATATACAAACTTGTCTTTCAATCAAAATTACAGCTAAATAAACTGATAATTTTTTATTAATTATTTTTTTTTGTATATACTAATGAATTCAGCTTCACTGGTGCTATAAAAGTTTACCTGTCATAAAAATTATCAATGAAAACTTGCTGCAATAAAAATAAAATATTAAAATTAAAATCAGACTATGCAACGTAACAGCACCAGAGCGTCATCTTCCAGTAAGTAATTAGTTTTTTTTACTTTATTTGATAAAATTTTAACCTAACATTGTCATTTTTTTTGTATAGTATGAGTGAGATATGATGTAAGAGCGGGTTATGAACGTTTTTGACAGCGTAGATTTAAGATTTTTTCTTTATTGTAAAATTGCTTTGGGGTAAGCCAGTCGCAGCGTAAATAGTTGAGCCCCCACACATACAGCGCGTTACATATACAATTAAAATTTTATTTTATTCAAGATTATTAATGATTGCAGAAGAAGAATGATAAAAATTCGTTTAATACTTATTACACTAAACATCGATGTATATAACACCGGTTATCTTAAGTTAAGTTCCCCTTTTTATTTAGATTTCTGTTTTTTTTTTCTCGCCCTTTTACGAAAGTATTCGGTTCCACCGTATACTTCCGTTTGGTGGGGGGAAGGGGGGGATCGTAACATGGCAAAATTGCTATGTTACTTAAACCCCGCTTTTATAATACGATAGTATATACAGCAGAAGGAAGACCTTAAATTCGCGCGCGATTAAGAGAGAGACAACGCTGGTCAAGCTAAAGCCAACCCCAAGCCACTAACTATATCCGCATGCACAGCACATCACGAAGCCGTTAATATACAGTAAAGCTTAACTAATGTGCCTAGTCTACGCATAGCCTGACTCTAGCAGTCAAGTAGACGGAAAAGGCAAGAGTATAAGGTGGCGCGCATAGCGTGCCGCATGAAGAAGGAAAAGCATCCATCTTGAGATGCTCATTCCTTCTGCCGTTCGTCTACAGGTCGGTCGACGAGAAGTCTTTTTTTTTGTATTAGCGCAGCTAAGTGTGTCGAACGAAACTCCTTTTAATAACTCTTGGATTGCGATCTTTGTGAGGATAAGAGAGTAGTTCTAGCGTGAGTGTGTGAAGGCATAAATGCTTTATTCTAGCCTTGATTTGTTTTAAGCTTTATGAGTAAGATACAACGTGATTTTTCCTTATTCTGTGCGCGTGTGTGCTGGTGACCACGTGCGCGGTATTAGTTAGAGCGCCCGTTTTTCTTTCTAGCTTCCGTCAAGCTAAGGTGTTATGTAATTTCCCAGCTAAATACCCCATATTAATTTATGACGCGCATCGTTGGCTCTCTTTTCGCCGCGTTGCTGTAATATTAGCACAATTAAAATAACGTACGGAGTCGCGTCCGTTAACGCGACTGGCGCCCTTTTGAGTGTATAGCTAGTAGTTGTGAATTAATAAAATAAATTAAGTTCTGATATTTCAGCTGATTTCTTTTTTTTTATGTTATGTGAATGTTTCTAGTATAAGAACCAGGTAAACCTCTAGCTATACATTTAGCTAATCTTGTACGGTCACCTGATCACCATGGCCGTTACACAGCTTTCATTTTATTCCAAAAGACACATAAAATTTGAAATATAAAATTGATAAAATTTTGAAAACAAGTGGTTCAGGTCATAGAAAAAAATATTTTGTTAACTGGGTCGGTTATCTTAGTAAATTTAATTTTTGGGTGTCAGCTAAAGATATAAAAAAAAATATTTAAACATGAAAACTCAATTCTATATGATCGTATCTAGTAACAGGGTTGGTTTAGCGTTATTGTACACTCACAGTTTATGACTGTAACAGCGCCACCGCGACTTTCAACCGCGATTTTCAACTAACAAGCTAATTCGAAATTTGAATCCAAATCATTTTTACTTTATATTAATGAAGAATACACTTTTTTCAACAAATAAAGGTATGTGTTAGGAGAAATCAAAGAAATATTTTATTTTGCAATATTAAATAACAATAGAAGTTTTTGGACTTAAATTTCCAACTCGCGTGTTAATTAGCATTTTGCATGAAAAAATGTAGTATATCCGTCAGATAGAATACGAAAAAATAAAAGACCCGTATTCTTTTGTTTTTCAAAATATGATGAGTTGCAAAAGTTACAGCCGATATAAGTTAATACAATTTTGATATATATAGATATAGCGCTATGATAAATGACGTCACGATTGCTATTGGCAAAATGACAATCGTGACGTCACACCAATTTCAACTGCCTTTATCTCTTCAAGTTTTCATTTTCATGAAAAAAGAAAAAATACGTGTTCTTTATTTTTTTATTTTCATAATGACGGATGTAATGGATTTAAAAAAAAAATTTCATGCAACATCCCAATTAGGAAACAAGTTGCGATGGCGTTATTACAGTCATAAACTGTGAGCGTACATCAACGCTAAACCAACCCTGCCTAGTAATAATAGTATGAGTGTATTTCCGAACAATACTACATCTTATTATATTACAAAATTATTCCAAGAAATGAATTTACGTGGTTCTTGGGAAGTTGGTATTACAGAAATTCATTTTCTACGCTTATTCTTACATTAAGAAAAAAAGAAAGAGAAATTCAAGATTTATCTGTTTCACCGCTGCTCTTAAGGGATAAATTTGTAAATCAACTTGTTGATATAGAATATAAAACAGTTACAATTCCTTATGGTATATATTCTAATCGAAATTTTTAGAAAAAATCAATAAAGGATTAAGTGAGAGACATATATCATTTAAATTGTTAGTAGAACATAATAACGCTGTCAGATACGCTAAAAGGACATGTGATTCTGAAAAATGTATCAATGAACACTATAAAAATGAGCTGAACATTTTAGATATTTTAGGCTTTGCTCAAGGAAAGGGGTATTTAAACATTGATTTTAGTTAACTCACTGCTACTCGACCAGCAAAAATTTTTAATGCATTGTCTAGACAATTATATGTTTACTCAGATGTGAGCCTTGTATTGTAGGTGACGTACAAATAACTTTATTACGTATCATACCTATAAACTACAAGGATTATAAATTTGCTTCTAATCGATATCAAATTTTCACACCTATAAATTATATACTTCTAATAAGAAACAGTTTCAGAACAATCACTATAGATATAAGAGATGATCTCGACTGTATCATACCATTTGCGTGTGGTACGGTGACCATGAAACTACATTTTAGGGCATTTGAGGGCATTCAACATGTTTACGTTGGATCGTTATATAAAAAAGGACTTGGCGATATAGGTCGATTTCTTGAATGATTTTTTCGTAAAGCACTTCCTTTATTAAACATGGTGCTCGCGCTATCAGAAAAAAGCTCTCAAAGCTGGTATTAACATTATCGATGATGCTGGTAGTCATAATATTCCTTTTATATAATCACTATGCAATAAAGTATGTGAATAAAAAAGGAATTTAAAAAGAAAGACAGAAAAAAATAGAAAGTCTAATCGAAGGCTCTAGTTATAAAAACGTGTAAGAAGACGTAAAAATTAGCTGAGAACTAAACGTTGTGTGAAACGTATCTCGTCATCATCTTTAAAGAGAAAAAGAAAAACAAGAAAAAATAATAAAAATAAACGTACGAAAAAAAGAAAAATGAACAAGAAAAATAAAAAACGTTCAGTAAGCGACATTTTTGGACCTGCATTTTAAAATGGCATTTTTACGTACACATTCTTGAGAATGTGCTAAATCAGAATTGGATTAATTTACTTTTGCACCCACTCAAACAGCTATAGAATCAACACAATGAGTTGAATACAAACCTGTGACCACCATTTCTGAAGATTAAATTTTGAATTTGTTGTACAAGGAAATTCGAATGATTACATTGATTTAGCTCATACTATGCTTAGTCTTAGTGTACGTCTTGAAAAAGGTGTTATGGACGATGATACATTAGTTACATCTATAAACAACTTTTTATGCAGTATGTTCAATCTAGTCGACAGATTCTTTAAACGAAAGACTGTATCACCACCTAGTAATGCTTACGCTTATCGAGCATATATTGAGACGCTGCTTAATTATTTAGAAGAAGCTAAAAAATCACATATGACTACAGCATTATAATACAACGATACCCCTGGTGAAATAGATGCGGTATTGTTGAAAAGAAAAAATAACAATGAACTTTCGAAAAACATTGGAGCTGATAAACTTAATCATTGTCAAAGGCGGAAAAATTGTAGATCTATTAGGTATTTTACATTGCGATGTTTTCAATCAAGAAAAATTTTTCTTGATTGAAAACTTTATTTAGTGGGACAGGTGTTCATTTTATGAATGAAGGAAACCATGATATACTTACTCAAATGTTTATTGTCTGTATGCTCTTGACTTAACCCCAGATCATTCGGCTAATTGTAACACCTATTGGAATCAAGTTAAAACAGGCGCAGTCCGTTTAGAATCACGTTTTGATTAAGTTTTATAGAATTCCGTAAATTGCATAGTTTACGCCAAATATGATAATATACTTGCAATAGACGCGTCACGACAAGTTATTATTAATTTTAATGACTAAAAAGTACTTTCACTAAATTCGAAAATTAATTTTCTTTTTCATTATTTGGATAAGTCACCGAATAGCTTTACTAAATTAATAAAGGGTAAAATATAACACAGAAATGAAGTATGAAGCTCTCTGTATAAAATTAACTGGAGACACGAGTTAAGCAGTTAAGTTATTAAAGGTTCAAACAGTTAACTTACATACGGACCTCAAGAACTATGGACTATATTAATGACTTTCAAGGTTTTCGTGATATTAATAATAAATTAATTATAAAAGAAGTAGCTGTAGTAGCTCTAGGTAAAGATTATATTTCGTATTAGATAGCATCTCCTCCTTATTCATTTACTGATTTACCTATCAGAACTAAAGTTTTCAATAAGTGGCTTACTAATAACTACCATGGAATCAAATGGTTTTGAGGAAATGTTCCTCATCGACAACTTTACTTAAATTCCCGTGCATTAACACGCACTTTAAGACGGATTTTGTACGTGGATCTCGAGAAACACAAGTAATTCAAGGTATTATATCATGACAAGTTATAAATTTAGAAAACAATGACTGCCCGTCCGTACACAATTTACAAAAGTGCAAAACTTACTCTTGTTTTCACGGTTCTCAAGATCATGAATTTTTCATTTGTACTCTAAGCTATGCGATTAAATATAAAAAGTGGGTCAACAATAATAGTAGGGTTATTTCTGCATTATTTGACTCTGACAGCTCTATTTTCTTCTCCTGTGGAGTCAACTAACGATAGAATGCAAACATCTTCTATTGAACCAAAAAGACTTGAAAGAATAAGTGAACCAAAAAGATGACCAGCACCTCGACCTAGCAAAGAACCCGTATATGACAGCATTGGAGAATCAGGAAATTATACTTCTGAATCAACTACTTCTGTAATTAAAAGACATCGCAATGAATACTCTACAGATTTGGGATGCACTTTGCTCATTAAGAATACCATTCGGTGTATTTCCAGCAGACCGAATTCCCGAGGCATTGACGAGACTATAAGTGTGTGTTTAATACAGATATTAACACACAAACAGGAACTCATTCGGTAGTCGTTTTTTTAACAAGCGTGAAAGAGTTGTTTTTTTTTACAGTTACGGTTTACCTCCTTTAGTTCTCCAATATAGAAAATGTTTTCGAAGGAATTCCATTCATTATACAGCTGATTCCATTCAGATTCATACATGCCGTCACGAATCGAATTTTTTTTTAGCTAAAAACTATGTAAATGTGTTCTAATACTCAAGAGAAGCTGTGGAGACCCTGGAATACGGGTTAAAAAAATTTTTCACTATGCTATCGCCTATTTTGCGTATGTTAAAATGAAAGGTGAAAAAATGAAAACGGACTTCCGTATTCAAAATGCTCTATCTCCGTCAATTTTTGACTTTTCAAGATGAATTTTTTTTAAATGTAAGGGATTCCGTCTAGTTTCAAATGCCGTTCTTACAAACTATATTTTTTTTTCATTTTTATATGTTCTTACACGTAAAAAATGCTAACTTTTAGGATAGGTGATAATATGCTATTTTGCCTTATTTTTTTTAAACAGGTTTTCTAACTTTTTTTTCATATTTTCAATTTTAAAGCATTATTACTATGGCACATCGTGCCATTTTTCCAACTACTATGTCTTCTTACGATTCGTTTATACTTTTATTTATTAATTTAATAAAAATATTAACAAAAATCTTTAAAATAAACCCCCGATCAAGTTTTTGGATCAATTAGAACAGAAGTTATGACTATTTTAAGTTTTTAAAAATAAATAAATTTTCTAAATTTCATTCAATTTTTTAAATTATAGAATATTAAGACCACGTACTCTTCCAAAAACCTTGTTTTTTCACTATTCGTTCACTGTTTTATTTATAAGTATATTGTTAACGTTTGCAAAAACCTCCAGAATGAGCCATTGCTCAACTTTTATGGTCAGTTAGAACAATACATCGGTATGCTAGGAAATGTTCACAAACCACGTGGTCTGATTTTAGTGCATTTTGACCTCCTGTCCCCCATGAAACCCATCGTAGCATGTTCCCCTTGCGACGCTTGGTTTTCACGTCACAAAAAAAATTTGCATTTTTAGGCTTTTTAATTTTTTTATTGTGAGAAAAAAAAGGGTAAGTGATTCTAAATTCAATTTGAAAGAAGTTAAATAATTCTGCTGTTGTTCGGATAATTAATAAAATATATCTACAAATTGTTAAGAGGTTGTTTTGTTTTTTTGTATGTTGGAGGGAATTTCAACATTTCCAATAGTCCCGTCGCCATACTGAAAGAAACTAGTGCCGAGAAGAACCGACTGCCACCGAAAGAAAGAAGACAGAAAATAAAGAAAGAAGAGTTTTTATATTGATGCGTTGTATTAAATTATAGTTGTAAAAGCGATAGTTAGAATTTCGAAAGCGTGCGTTATGTTAAAATATATAAAATTATTGTAAAAGCGAGATTAAGTATAAGAGAGAGTGCGTAGATATTAGTGTGAGTGTGAAAGAGAAGGAGAGAAGGAGAGTACGACCGAGTGATGTACGAGATGCGCTCGCCGTTCTTGTACATGCCGGATGGAGAGAGATTTAACGGACATTTTTCAATAAATGCGAATTTGTCTTTAAAATCATACAAAGAAAAAGAAAACTAAGTTGTAATAATTCTAGATTTTATTTTAAAGTTGATTGCTAAAAGGAAATGTTAAATTATTATGTATTTGAGTGAATGACAGTTTATTTGCGCCAGGAAATATTGTTGGCCCGCCAAATCTAAGCGTGGCGATTAGCTGATGAAATCGAGAAAGACGTTACGGGTCGAAATTCGCCAGGCCCAGTGTCAGTGTACATCGGGCCGTGGCAAAGAATAGACGTGTCGCGAGAATAGTAGAGTCTTACAAAGGGTTTTTTTATGTGTGTGAAATTCGTGGAATTAGCGTGGCGTGAGCGTGCAGAGTTTTATTTCGTGCTTAAAATTATAAATGGTTTGGGTGCGTGATTGAGGAAAAATTTAATAGATATTTTAATTGCCGAGTTTGCTTTTAATTATTTTTGCGTGCGAGTAGTTTTTTTTTGTGATCTTGCGAAAATAGCGCCGTGGAAGTGTCGTGTAAAAAAAGTGTTGGTAGCGTCTATAGAGTTTTTTTTTGTACGAGTCACCGTGCGTTCTGAGCATCTACGAGAGAGAAGCAAAAGGAAGAACGAGAGGAAGCCACAGCGACAAAATCAACTTCGCCTGGACAGAATCCACTAGGGATTCGCTTCTCTCGAATCTAAGGTAATCTCGTCAAAAATAAGCCACGCGCGCGTACTTGCAAAGTTAGCTCCTTCGCGAAGAAAAGAAAATTTATATTTCAATAAAGCCCGTTTATCTAAAACGCGTGCATAGTATGAAAGAAAGAAATAAAATTTATAAATTATTAGAAACGGTTGAATAGAAAAAAATGAAAAAAATTTTAAAGAGTGATTTTTGGTAAGGAGTTGTTTTTTTGTAGTGATTTTTCTTTTACTTTTTTTTTATTATCATATAAATTTTTTTGTGTGTGTATAAGAGAGAGAATTCTTGTTTTTTCTATGCGTGTGTAATCTGCTTTACGTACTTGAAGCAAAAATAAAATAATTGTTGCAAAGAGAGTGATAGAGAATTTAGCATTAGTCTGTGTGAGAGAAAGAAGTAGTTATTTAATGCAGAGAGAGTTGATGCGTTAATATAATTGTGACAACCTTGGGGATCAAGAGGTTGCACTAAATTTATAAAAATATATAAGCTGTAATTAATTAAGTAACAAAAAAAAAGAGAAACTTTATTTAAGAAATATGTACAGTAATCGTACGCTCGCTCAAAATGGACGCCAGTCGCGTATAGCTTACGCGACGCCGCTTGCTCTAATCAAATAACTATTGGCACGACGAAAAGCAAATATTACAAAAACATAAGCTAAAAGGGACACGAGCAATAAACACACAAGAAAATAACGAATTAGAAAAGCACGAAGGGAATATATGCAATAAAACGCGCACGCGATCGCCCGGCACACACGTCGTAATAGACAGAAAGAAATTATATTATTTTAATTAGCAATCGTGCACTCGCAACAATTTTAAGCACAATAAAATAACTTTGAGAATAGTGAATTTATCTATTCTCGCTCACTCAAGCTTACGATATTCGCACACACAAAATTGATATTACGCGATATCGCAAGTCGAAACGCTCTTTATCGTACGCCGGCGACAGAAGAAATAATAATGGTATTCCTTCTTGTCTATGCTCAGCTTCATCTCTCTTGCTGTACGCTGCGCGCGCTGCAAGAGAGAGACAAATGATCCTAAACGGACCCAAGCTCAGCTACTCGAGTCAAGCTGCTCGCTAGCTATATCAGTGCACATTATACGTGCTTTAGAGATTCGCACGTGTGTGCCAACGATTTTGGGTTTTGCTTTTAACTATTTGACTCGCGTGGTCTGCTTTTCGTCTTGCCCGTAGCTAGATGCTCCCTTCTGTCGGCTATATGCGCCACAAATATACATAAAAGTAATATGGCCAATCTGCCATGTTACATAATAAGCATATTTGTATAATATTGTAGGTAATAATAGTTCAAATTCGGCCGTGGTCAGAGAAAATTTTAGTGAAACAGAGAAATTAGTGGCGTGCGTTAGTCAGGAGAGACGTGGGAGAAAGAGAGAGAGAGAGAGCTTGAGAGTATTATAGATGTGTGTGAGTTATAGCGAGAGTTTTTTTTGTGTGTTGAAAAGAGAAGTTAGTCAACTAAAATTTTATTGTAATTAGAAAAAGTGGAAGTAGAAAAAAACTATTCTAAATCTGATTAAAGAGTGTTAAATTATTTATATGAAACAGTTTGATGAATTTCTTGTGTGTTTGCCGTGTATGACTTGGTGTTAAAAATTCTGAATAAAAATATGTATATTCTATTTTAAAATAAAATACATTTTATAAAATTAATTTTCTTTATATAATATGATAAGAAAATAAAGCAAATAGCTTTATATATACATATATACAGATATCGACGCATTTCAATATAAAAAAGGACCTAAGTCCCGAGACATCGTGCCAGCGTTTTTTTCATATATAAGTGAAATACATGGTTGAATGAAAAAAAAAAGTGTGCGTTATAAGAAAATAGAGTGAGAGTAGTAAAGTGTTTTATTAAATCAAAGATTAATTTTTTTTGTAGACATCAAAGTTTTCTTTTGATTTTAATTTAAATAATTATAAATTAGTGCTGGCACAAAAAACGAGTTTAACTCCCCTAGAAAAAGAAACGTGACCCTTAGCCTACGTTGAGCGAGAAAGTGATTGTGCGCGAAGTCACAGTGACTTTTTTTTTAGCGTTGCGTAAATAATTTTGATTTTATTTTATTTATTCTTTAATTAAAATTAAAAGATTAACGTGCAACAGGGGTTAATAGGAAATTTCTACATAATAAAGAGACGTGCATTATTCCTTTTATTTAACGAAAAGAGTCTTTTATTAGAAAAAAGTTTCTTTTCTTTCTTAATGGTGTTAATTCTAAGCGTATTCATTTTCCTTCAAATTTTGGTATACTTAATTTTCCATTATTTTAATTCTTGCGTTTTAATAAGTGCGTCGCTGAGTTTGTTAGGAGAGCGAGTTAATAAGAGTAGATTTTTCATTTTTTTCCTTCGTGTGCGCGTGGATATTAAGAAACGATGGATTCAGGTAGAAACGAACATACTCCGATAATGGATAGCCTATTGGCGTCGCGGGATAGAAGAGCGCTGAAGCGCAACGTGCTACAACTTAACATAATTTAACTTAAAGTGAAGTTACAGGTACGCGGGTGTAGTATCGAGGGAGGCGAAGCAGTTTTACGTGATCGACTATTACGTGGGCTAATTATTGAATCAGAACCAGAGAATACGTTTGTACCGTGGTATGAGTGGGATTTAATTGATGTTAATAACGCGGATGTAGTAGTGCTGAACGTAGGAGCTTTAGCTGATACAGTGAAGCCGAGCGGTGAAAAGGGAGAAAGACCATCAAGTGTGGATGGTTCAGAGCCACAAGTGCAATTTCACACTGTAGCAACTATACACCCTGTACCAGCAACAGATAGGTTGCGTATAGTAGAGGACATACCGGTATACCTACCGACTTCAAGTATAGTTTTCTTGACGGTGACAACCACGACTACCACAGTGTCTACTGTAAGAGCAAATAGCTCCGTACCGCTTACTGTTGCTTCATCATTTATAAAGGAAGCAGTTTTTACTGTCGCTGGAGGGTCGCGCATGACAACTGGTGCCGTGAGTTTGAATCAGGCACAGTCTACGCCAGATCAGTATAAATACTGTTATGCACAGCTATTTCATAGTAGGCGTCTACGAGCACAGCATGATTCTGTACCGGCATCGCAACCGATACAGCCGCGAGTGAGTGAAACAGCACAGGGCCCACTATTAAATCGTAGTAGCAAACGCGAGCAGTGGTACACACCAGCGCAGAATCTAGATGATATTCGTCCCGCATCTCAACAATCACTATGTAAGAGCCTCGGTGGATATGCTGATGATGATAGACAGAGCCGCGTGAGTTTATCATCACTTCTTAACATGTGACGTAAATTAGAATAAATCAAATGAGAATAGAACAGCGAAAATATGAGGAAGCTAGACTAGCAAGCGAATTAAATTTTCATGCGAAGACGAGATTAAATAATGAGCGTTTGTGATTTGTAACCGAACCAGAAACTACGTGTTTTGTCGGAGCAGAAGATACTAGGCATACGGGAGCAAGAGAGCCCTATGAGAAAGCGCGTGCACCGATGAGTACGGACGGAGACTTTAATAGTAGCGCAAGTACAGCAACAGAATATCCGCCTGTCAAAACGCCAAAACCCAATAATAGTAGCGAAGTTGCATCGCAACAGAGAAAGGAAGAAATGACGGCGAAAGCTGTCAAACACCTGAAATACTGGGGGTTAAAATTTACTGGAGAAGGCAAAACTGAAGACCCAGAGGAGTTCATAGACGAGTTAAATGACTGTCGCGACGGAGCAAACGAGTGTGATAGAGATTTGTTAAAGGGACTCCCTAGCATTTTCTCGAAACGTGCTGGTCGTTGGTTTAGAGCCACGAAGAGTCAATTTAACTCCTAGGCGGAGTTTGAAGTATCTTTTAGGAGACGCTTCATTAAAGAATACAGAAAAGAAAATCTTTTAAACGAGTTGCATCAGAGAACCCAGGAAAAAGGAGAGAAGATTTCTGTTTATTTATCAAACATTCGTTATATCGTGTCGCGTTTCAAGGAACCACCGACGGAAGCCGAATAACTAGAAATTGTTTATAGGAATCTCCTACCTGAATATAGAAAAGCGATGTCAGAGAAATTGATCAATAGTATAGACGAGCTAGAGACCTGCGGCCTTCGTTGGAAAGATCAAAAGGATTTAAATATCCGCTATGCGTCCCCTCCTTCGGCCGAGAAAATGCGCGGTAGATGTGCAGCTTTTATCTGTACTACAGGCCAGCATAAACTTGCTTTTGTAGAAGAGGATGAGGTCGCAGCCGTAGCGTCTATAAGAGAACCTAAGAAGAGTAATGAGAGAAATAATTAGCTGAAGAGAAAAGAAAATAGTGGGAGTCACGAGAATGTATTTTATGAAAAAGTGCCAGAGAGAGAAGTGGAAAAGGAGGAAACACACAGAGCCGAGGTATGTAAGACTTACTGCTACGGTAGAGACATCAGCAACTAACTCACCAAATTTCCTGCCACCAAATAATTTTGAGAATAGTCAAAATTATAAAAGAAGTTATGCGAATGAGAATAGCTGGCGTGCAACAGGAAATAATTGTCTCGGTAGAAGTTATAATCAACCGCGAGATGGAAATTATAATCGATATAAGAATTTGCGTCCTACGAGTAAAAGAATATATCAACGTGTGAGAGAGGCAGCTGCGGTTAGAAGTAATAAAAAGAGCGAGTTCTTAGGCGTTTCTCGAATCTGTCAAGCTGTAGAACACAGGGCTTTGGAATGTTCGGATATAATTTTCTATAGCTGTAACGTTAAAGGCCACTCTAGTCGAGAATGCCCGAACAGAGCACAAAGGCAGAAAGAAAGCTGCCAAAACCACGACAAGCCAGGGTATATGTTCAAAACATGTCCTAATTGCGCCGCTCTTAGATCTAATCCGGAAAACGCGCAAAGAGGGGAGCAGAAGTAAATACTTTTGTTCCCCGCGAGAAAAATTTTAAAAAGAATAGTGCTCCTATTATAGAGAGTGAGTGTGTGAATACAAATAATAGTAGTGCCGTGGAAAGAGAAGATGTGAACAATAGTGAGATTGGGGTTAATGAAAATTATGAGAGTGATAAAATTAATAAGAATATTGAAAATATATCTTATGGAGGGGTTAAAATTAATAAAAGTGTAAAGAAAATAGAGTGGGAAATCAATAGGGAAAATAAAAATAAGAAAAGAGATATAAACAAGAATAGTAGTAAAAATATTGAAAGTGACAAAAATATAGAAAGTGTGAATTATAAAGAGAGTAAAAATAACAAGAGTGAAAAATGTGAAAATTATAACGAGAGTGAAAGGCTATAGCAGAATAAGCATGGTGAATTTGCCCCCTCCCAAATGGCGTATCTGATATGGGTCACTTAAAAGGTTATCAAAAAATATTAGAAAAGCCAAAATTACAGACTCCTAAACCCCATGTAGGAGTTATAAAGCTAAAAGACGTGATTTTTCGATTTTATTTTTTTACAGCTAGGCTCTGCATTCCAGAGACTTGTAAAAAATCATAAAAGTAGGTTTTTCCTTTATAAATAATTAAAATTGTTTACGAAACTCATAACCTCAAAATTGGTTCGTAGAAAACCTCATTAAAATTTTAAATCAGTGTTTTTACATCCCAGATTTCGAGGAACTAAACTCAATATAGGTATTTTTCATGTATTTTTTCCTGCTCTTCACGATGCCGTCATTAGTTTACAAAAAAAAATGGTGGCACACCCAATTTTCGGCCAAAAATCGTTTTTTTTTTTGGCTTTTTTACGGGGTTTTAAGCATTAATAATGAAATAAACTACTATATTATGGCTCTAAATAACACTTTTTCTATATTTTTCTACTTTCTGTTGAGTTCTGAAATAAGATTAGAGATATTTTCAGCTGAACACGCTATCCTACGCTCAGAAACGGTTTTTTGTGAGGTTATTTAAAGATTTTGTTGCGTGATTTGGCATCTCAGAGATTTGGAAAGACATATTTTGATAATCCACACATGTTCTTAACAACTGTATACTCAGATTTGCAATATTTTAATCCATAAACCATGAAAATTTACCGAAATCTAATTTTTTTGAGGTTATGTAATAATTTCATTTGATTATATTTTATTTAAATAACTTAAATAACAAATATCAGTATTTTTTATGACTTTCAATTATTTTCTCTTATTAGATTTACGATATTTTCATTTACACGTTCCAGTATTTGCCAAAAACTGATTTTAGTTTAAGTTTATGTACAAATTGTATTAACTTATATTACATTTAAAAAGCTTAAAACAACGGTTTTCAGTTTTTTTATGTTACCATTTTTCAATCATATTTTTAGTATATTGCGATGCGCGCTTAACATAGTATTTTGAGAAAATGTAATGCTTTTACTAAGTTATGTTATTCTTACTTAGTTGAAAACAGTTACTTTTAAGTGTACTTAAATCATTTCTTAAATATCATGGCACAAATAATATTTTTTCAAACACCGCAACTTTTTATTTAAATAAAGTTTATAACAGAATTGATAGGAAAAGTAATTTTCTTATTTTCATAGTTTGCGTAGTGTATAATATAATAAATTATAAAAAATGTTAAATGTAACTCAAGACAAAAACTCAAGATTATTGACAAATGAAGCCTCGAGCAACAAAAATGACCAAGCCCATTTTTTTTTTAAATTGAGTTATTAAGTAAAGCATATTTTTTAGCCTATTTTCTACTATATTTAATTATAAAATTTTTAAAAAATTTGATTTTTCAATTTTTTTGGTATGTCAAAAAACTGCTGCAAATCAAAAAAGCGTTAAGTCCATTGAACTTGCTTATCAAAAATGGTCAAGTCCAATTTTAATTTTAAAAATAGAGTACATGTGCATTTTTATGAATATACACACGCATATACTTACACATAAACATAATACGCTCACAAATACACACTCGTAAGCATATGCAATAATAATATTCTATGTGTTATTTATAAATAATAAACGCGTATTTATGAGTGAATACGATGAGAAAATTGCCAAGTCTGGATAATATTTTTGAATAAAAAATAACTGAGTCCCGATTTTGCATCAAAATTAGTCAAGTCCTTCAATTTTTTTTTCCAAAACTAGCCAAGTCCATAGCCACATTAAAGTTAGCTAAGTCCATATTAAAAAATTATTTTTCTCTTTAAAAAATCAATTTAGAGTTTTCGAAACATGTGCAAAAATCTTATTTTTTATCGGTGAATTCAATAGTATATTGGTTAACAAGCGATTTAGAATCATTTAAAAGATAGAGGTTTTTTGCATTTTTCTCAAAATGCGTTGGTTGTGACTTAGCCGCGTATGTTGTGAGACGCTTCAAATAATCATTTATAAAATTTTTATTATAATATTAAAATGTGAAAGTCAAATGAAAATCTTTGAAATAAAATATTATTTTTCACTTTATTAAAAATAATTATAAATATTGAAGATTGTTCATGAAGTAAATATTCATAAAAAATAATAGTTATTCCCAGAATTAAAGCAATTTTATTCATCTTCATCACTGTCTTCATTTATGCAAACTTCTATTTGATCTTTAAGAAACATATTAGGAAGAATTTCAGCTGGTTTTATAACTTTTGATAAGTATCTTCCGTGAGAAAGGTAATAAATAATTGCTGCAATGTGTGCACAACATCCAATAGTGCGGTTACCATTAGCACAATCACAATAATATCTAATAATGCTGGAATAGCCAATGCCATTAGGTTGATACTGAATGAAACATTTATATTGTTTTCTATTTACATGTCTCGATTGTACTTCGAGTTTGAGAATATTTGATCTTTCTTTAACATACCCTATTTTTAAATTGTTATCCGAGTCCAACATCTCTGCTAAATAGGATATGCTCTGTTTAAGCTGGTATGATCCTGTAAAAAGAATTTTTAGGTTTTTCTTCGTTAATTCAGGAAAATCTGGCAAATCACTTGAAGTCACGGTAACAAATGGTAGTTTTCGACGGCTCCACCTTTCTGCAGCTACTTCCTCTGCTAATGTATTTACAGTTTCTTTCTTAGATTGCATGATGTTAAATATTTCATCTTGCACATCTTTATCAGAATCTAGACGCACTCCAAATGAATTATTTAAATAGCAAGCAATTCGACAGTAAGATCCAGTATCTTTTAACATTTTGTTATCAAGTTTACGATCTAATAATTTGTTTTTTTTCTTTTCAATCCCATGTATTGCTTCTACAAACCATCTTAATTTTGTTGTAAATTGAGTTTCATTTGATTCTTCTGTTGAGAGTTGTGATTTTTTACCTTTAAGTGCTGGCATCAAAACAGTGTAACCCATATCTTCTAATTTTTTTTTTATATCTCGAAAGCCTCTATCCAATACGAAAATATCACCTTTATGAAGCAATTTAGTTAAAACTTCTTTTTCTGTTTCTAATATTTTCATTAAAATACTGGCATCATTCATGCTAGCAAAATATGGTCCTAACTGATCAATAACGTAGCCATTAGTGGTACAAATTGTAAATGGTTTTAATAAAGGAACTTTTTTTTGACCTGAAAAAGATTTTCTTTGATATTCATTGTTTGAGCTTTTTTCGTGTCTGATGTATGTTCCATCACAAATCAAAATAAGTTTTTTTCCTGGTTGCAAAAGTTTTGCGATTTGAGAAGTTTCATTTTGAATCAAGTAATCCCTATCAGCATTCTTTAATCCAAAGTAATTTGGTAATACATCATTTTCAAAAGACACTAATACTGAATGACAAATATCAGATATTTGTTGTTCTTTTTCGATATCGAATACTGAAGAAATAACTGCATTTAAATTAACAGTGCGCATTTTAAATAAAAATATAATTATGGCTTGAGTTACTGTTCTTACATTAAAATTTCTAAGAGAAGTAAGCCGCTCTCGTAGTTTTATAATATTCTCCCTATTTAATCCTGTTAATATTTTTAATTTCTTCTCAGGCATATCAAAATCAGCTGTCTTATCTAACAAAGTTTCATTTGCCCTTGCAGACATTTCATTAAGGAATTCAGGTAATTCTGTAACCTCTATTACTCTCGTGTTAGAAAAAATTTTTTTCGAATCAAATGGTCACGACAGCACCTATTACCCTTTGGTATAAATAAATTCATTCTACTGAATGTTTGAACTCGAGCAGTTAAAGGCACTGAAATAAGATTACTTTGTTTTTGGAATCCACAAATAAAACAATATTTATGAGTTGCAATTGTCCTTGTAATAGATAATTCTACAGTTTTAGGTTCTTCTTTTTCAACTACTTTATACGACAATGACTCTGATGATTCACTTATACTAAGCTGAGAAAGGGTACTAGAACATGATTCTTGAGATGAAATATTTTCTGAGGTATTACCAGGATTGATTGTGTTAGAGCGTGACATATCTTTTATCATTCGGATTCTACATGAATTACATACTACATCATTGATGTTAATATTTTCTATATTTGACAATCGCTTAGCGTATTCCAATTCAATTTCTGTACTAATGATTTTCTTCTGACCACTAGTTTTTCGTAAATGAATAGTACACAAAGCGCATTTCCTATCATCTCGCTGCCTTGTATTTGTGACATTATTTTCATTAGAAGATGCCATATCTATTAATATTCCATAAAATTCATAAAAAGAAATGTTTAAAAATCAATTGTTAATCTTTGAAAACTTTACATTAATAATATTTTATACACCATCAATGGATGATTATCGATTCAATTAAGAATATATATAATATATATTATTACTAAAACTTTCAATATAAATATTGTAACAAGCCAATGAATATTGTATATAATTTTATGAAGTAGATTATGCGCACATAAATTCTGATGCAAAACAGATGTTTTAGGACATTACATATCTAAGTCAGTAAAAGTATAATAACAATACCAATAATAATTTATCCACTATTTCCATGATAATAATTTAAAATATTTATGTATCGGAATACGTATGACTGTTTTCTGCAATAGAAATATTAATAATGATTTTTTAAATTACATGCAATAGGTTATAAAGATATTTCTATTTGATAAAAAGTTTTATCATACTCACATTAATATACATCATAAACTCCAACAATCAAAACAAAATGATTTATTTCGAATTATTTAATAGTTTGTAGCAGAATGCGTCTGCTATCGAATATAATAGTATAAGTATTCTTTAAGCATCATTCATATTGTATATAGTTAGTCATAGAGTATGCGTAATACATATATATATATATATATATATATATATATATATATATATAGAGAGAGAGAGAGAGAGAGTTGAGTCCAATTCCTTAGACCAAGCGTTTAAAGTAATAGAGTAGGGATAGGTTCGCTTGTTCCTGAGGAATATAGTGGAATATGGCGAACCAGGCGTATATAAGCAGCGCCGTTAACCAAAGTGAGTCAGTCCTGCTCCGAGGTCTTCCGGGTATTCATTCCGGATAATACTCATGCGATCGCACGTAGTATTATTGGGAATTAATACAATAGGTCGAGATATTTATCGCTTAGGGATCACACTTGGTGATATATGATTTCGACCAAGATCAATTTCTAGGGGAGCTGTTAAACCTATTTTATAATACATGTGATCGCACGTTATTGTGGAGCAGGTGGTACAGTAAAAGTCTATCGTTGCATCATAGTACATGGGATTGCTCATGCGTGAGGTAACCTAGATTTCCGTCCTTCCTGTCTTGGAGTATTGCCATATGGTACAGGTGATTGCACGTGACTATATGGTAATATAAGAATAACCGACGACTGTTATGCGGTCCAGGGGATTGCTCGTGGTCGTATGTGAGTCTCAGTTAAAGACATCCTTCTTGCACTAAGTTAGGTTCGGGTTGTAGTCAGGTGATTACGCGTGATTGCAAAACGAATTTATTTTGGCAACCAGTAATTGCACTCTGTATTACGGGATCGCTCGTGGTCGGGAGGCAATTAAGGGTTTTTGCACCTTCTAGAATTATGTTTGCGCTTTCACGAAATCTGAAATTTAATACCGCTAGTTAGGTTTTAAGTTTATTTCAAAACGCATATTAGTTTAATTATTGGAAAACTAAGAACAACGTCATTTTTCATTTGTTTCAGACTGCTGACTCGTGAATACAAATAACTACTGTTATATTTGCTTTTGTATTTTATTATTTTATTTAAGAATATATTTGTAGTTGAATTAATTTATTATTTTTCTTATCTGAATAAACCTTAAATCCTGAATCCTGGATTGCTGAAGCATCTGGTATCCTAACAGTAAAATCCTATCTGTTACAAGTTTTCTGTTTTAAGATTCGAATTTAAAAACATTTAAGTAAGGGTTATATCTGTATTTTTTTCTTATCATGAGACAGATAAAGACAGAATGAGGTATGAGTAAGGCTCGAATTTACAGTCAACACTCAACACTCAGTACTCGGATCTCAACCCTCAGATCTCAAAGTTTCATTGTTCCTTGTTCCCTATAAACGTAGACTTGCTTTATAGGGAACACAGAACAATAAAACTTTGAGATCTGAGGGTTGAGATCCGAGTGCTGAGTGTTAAGTGTCGACTATAAATTCGAGCCTCAGGGCCTTTGCAAGCTGTCTATGTCCATGGACCTAACAAGCTTAAGAGGAATAATTGGTGCATAAGTACCCTTATGTCCACCTTATTCCCTCTTATTCCTATTTTCTCGCGTTATTCTTTTATCGTGCAAAGGTCCTAACAAGTGTTATTTGAGTTGGGTCCATTAATTCGATCCTAAAACAGTTTTTCACTAATGCAAACAATACGGGTCAAAGCTAGCTTAGGTCCGAATTTACAAGCATCACTTGTGTATATAAAGTTATGATTTTCAAGTATATATACTATTTTTGAAATCTGGAATCTGTAAAGTTCCAAAGAATGTTTATGGATTCAACCCTAAGGAAGTCACGTCATTTTCAAGGACGGCGTAAGAAAGAAAGGTCGTTCATAATCTCAGCTGTATCCAAACTGGATAATACTAACATGACGTGTTAATAGGTGGCACATGGGTAGAAAAGACAAAATAAATATCTAAAGTAAAAAAAATAAATAATTATACAGAATTGTGTACTCATATAGAAACTAGTTTTGCTAACTTATTTTCTCTCAATATTGCTTTAACTCTATTTTATGTGGACATCATTTTATCAACTTTGCTTTTTCGACAACTTATTTCAGCGACATTTCTTTATACCTCATTAATTGAATTGAGAATTAAATTAATATTTTCTAAGTAAAGCAATGCTGGTTTTATTATTTTTTTGCAACTCTATTAAACAAATCCGGAGATTGTGGAATTCATTGAAACATCAAATGCCACTGGTATGGAAAAGTGATCTATTTTAAAATTGTGGCTTAAAATATAACATAAGCAGAGAATATAGAATAATTTATCTTAAGCTATAGTAGGTTGGATCGGCCATTTTCGTGATGCTCAGAAAAAGGGTTAGTTATACCCCCTATGAGGAAGGTGGCGCTATGTTCTCCTTAAGCGCGCATTTGGAAACTATAGCTCCGCCTGCCTTATGGAGGGTATAACTAACGCTTTTTTTTAGCATCACGAAAACGGCCTATCCGACCTTCTAACATAAGTCAATACAATTTGTACATAAACTTAAACTAAAATCAGTTTTTGGCAAATACTGGAACGTGTAAATGAAAATATCGTAAATCTAATAAGAGAAAATAATTGAAAGTCATAAAAAATACTGATATTTGTTATTTAAGTTATTTAAATAAAATATAATCAAATGAAATTATTACATAACCTCAAAAAAATTAGATTTCGGTAAATTTTCATGGTTTATGGATTAAAATATTGCAAATCTGAGTATACAGTTGTAAAGAACATGTATGGATTATCAAAATATGTCTTTCCAAATCTCTGAGATGCCAAATCACGCAACAAAATCTTTAAATAACCTCACAAAAAACCGTTTCTGAGCGTAGGATAGCGTGTTCAGCTAAAAATATCTTCAATCTGATTTCAGAACTCAACAGAAAGTAGAAAAATATAGAAACAGTGTTATTTAGAGCCATAAAATAGTAGTTTATTTTATTATTGATGCTTAAAACCCCGTAAAAAGCCAAAAAAAACGATTTTTGGCCGAAAATTGGGTGTGCCACCATTTTTTTTTGTAAACTAATGACGGCATCGTGAAGAGCAGGAAAAAATACAAAAAAAATACCTATATTGAGTTTAGTGCCTCGAAATCTGGGATGTAAAAACACTGATTTAAAATTTCAATGAGGTTTTTCGGAGCAAATTTTGAGGTCATGAGTTTCGTAAAAAATTGTAATTATTTATAAAGAAAAAACCTACTTTCATGATTTTTTACAAGTCTCTGGAATGCAGAGCCTAGCTGTAAAAAAATAAAATCGAAAAATCACGTTTTTTAGCTTTATAACTCCTACATGGGGTTTAGGGGTCTGTAATTTTGGCTTTCTTAATATTTTTTGATAACCTTTTAAGTGACCCATATCAGATACGCCATTTAGGAGGGGGCAAATTCACCATGCTTATTCTGCTATAGCCTTTATAATAGTGGCGCCGTGGTGGAAGAGTTAAACGATAACTTAGTTGAAAACAATGCGAGTAATCAAAGTGAAAACAATAAGCATTTGGAATTGCCTAAGGAGATAGTGGAAAACAGTGAAGATAATTCTTTGGCAGTAAAGCAAAAACTACAGAAAAGAGGTTTGTGGCATCCAAGTTTTTGTGATATGGTGCCAACTAAAGATGGTATCCCCTCGTTTACAGAGAGCGAGTTTTCATCAAGGGGAATAGAACTTTGAAAGTCAAGACATGATGAATGCGAGAGACAAAATCAGCTGATTGTTAAAGAGGCTGAAGGATATCAGCAATTAGAAAACATCAATAGAGTCTTGGAAGTTCTAGATGACGATGAAGAAGGATATTATAGCTGGACCGAATCAAAGCCGCAGAGAATAAGAAAGATAAGCAAAAACGAGGGGAGGGGTCTTGAGAAAGAGAGTGAAAATTTTAAAGAACAACAAGAGTTAGCTGGTGTAAGCGCAGAGAATCGTAACTTTCTTATAAGGCATTACTTGATCCTGGTGCCACATTATCGTTGATTGGACCTAAGATAGCTGAAAAATTTCGCAGTAAGCTAAGGCTTAATGAAACGCTAGTACGCACAGCGACGGGCAAGGCTACGAAAGTCTTAGGCGTGTTAAAAACTTTTATGGAAATTGATGGAGTCACAAAGAACATACAGTTGAAAGGCGTGCCTAAACTTGACCAAGAAGTTATTTAAGGCATGGATTTCTGTACTACGTTTGACTGTGACGTTCGATTAGGTAGAGGTTTATGGAGAGTATCAGATGGTGAGTAGTGTTCATTTTTGCAAAACAAAGGAGATAAGAAAACGAGAATCTATGCAGAGTGTGCAAGAATTTCCGAACTGAGTAATGAAGAGAGAGAGAAGGTTGAAGAATTAGTTGAACGAGTGTTAGCGACGGCAACCAGAAAGCCAGGAGTAACGCATTTAACTGAATATCATATAGATGTACAGGGTGCAGCACCTGTAAGGCATAAGCTGCGCCGCATGTCACCGAAGGTGCTTGAAATAGCTCACGCTGAGGTAGAAAGACTGTATAAGGAGGATATTATAGAGAGATCTGCGAGTGATTGGAGTAGCGCCCCTGTGCTAGTGAGAAAACCGGATGGATCATGGAGGTTTTGTGCAGATTACAGAGATCTGAATAAGGTGACTAAGAAAGACGACGTTACCAAACATGGATTCTATTTGAGACAAATTGCGTAATGCCCAGTATTTGTCTAAGATAGACTTGAAGCAAGCTTATTTTCAAGTACCCATGGAACGCGCCAGCCACAAGTATACTGCATTTGCTGTTCCTGGCTCGGGGTCATAGCAGTTTAAGAGAATGAGTTTCGGCCTTACCAATGCTCCGCGAGCTCAGCAGTGATTTATTGATCTTTTATTCGGTTCTGCGTTCGAACCTTACGTGTTTGGCTACCTTGATGACATCATTATAACGACGGAGACTTTTGAAGAGCATATGTACTGGTTAGAGGTAGTATTAAAGAAATTAGTAGATGCAGGGCTAGAGATCAATAAAAAGAAATGTGAATTTTGTTGCTCTCAAGTATCTTATCTTGGATTTCTGTTAGATAAGAACGGACTAAGGCCTGACCCAGGGAGAATAGCGTCAGTGATGAACTATCCTGCGCCACGAAAAGTTAAACAATTACGCAGTTTCCTCGGTATAATAGGATGGTATGCACGCTTCATAGAGAACGTTGCTGAATTAAAATTACCTCCCGTAAAATTACTGCATAAAAGTCAAAAATGGGAATGGAACAAAGAGCAACAAGAAGCGTTTGAAGCGTTAAAAAGAGCTTTAACGACAACGCCCTTTAAACAAAGTACCAGATGCACTTTCCCGTATATATGATGCCGAAAAAGCAGTGGTGTCAGCGTTTGAAGAGATAAGAGACAGTAATTATTCACGCTTAATGGATGAAGTTGTGAAATATCCTGTGAAATATAAAGATTGGAAAGTTGAAGAGGGATACTTATATAAATTTAGAGAAGATCCACTGTTAGACCCAGTGACACACCAAGAAGAGAATTCGAAGTTAGTAGTGCCGCTAGAATGTAGGAAGAAAGTGTTAAGAGAGGCTCATTGTACGCCAACGACTTAACATTTAGGAGTCGAAAAGACGTATGATAGAGTAGCGCGAGAATATTATTGGAAAGGGTTTTACTATGATGTATATAATTTTGTTAGAGAGTGCGAACAGTGCCAGCGATATAAAGTATCACAAACCGGAGCGCAAGGTTTAATAGTTCGTAGAATAGTCGAATGCCGTGGGCAGTTGTAGCAGCGGATTTAATGGAATTTCCGCCGAGCAAGCTACAACATAAATATTTAATTGTGTTTCAAGACTTATTCACGCGCTGGGTGGAACTTAAGCTGTTACGAAAAGCTGATGGAAAATCCGTACTCAAAGCCCTAGAAAAATTAATAATTTTTCGCTGGGAAGCGCCAAATTACGAACGTCATCCTAAATAATTAGCTAGTTTGCGCCGAGAAGTAGAAGGTGAGCGTCTTATTGAAAGAGTAGAACCGCAAGTATGAGTAGACCGATTAAAAAGATTAGATGCGTTAAGAGATTTAGTCGTAAAACATGTGGACGTGTCGCGTGCTAAACAAGAAAAGCAATATAATAAAGAGCGAAAAGACATACGTTTTCACATAGGGGGCAGGGTGATGAGAAAAACACATGTGCTTTCAGACGCGTTTAAAAAGTTTTCTGCGAAGTAAGCACCTAAGTATGAGAGACCATATGATATAATAGAGATTAAATCACCGTTGGTATATATATTAGGTCAGGGAGAAGGCAGCAATCGTAGAATAGCTAAGGCCCACGTTTCTGAATTAAAAAGATATATTCCACCTAGAAGGTCCTCAGGCAATAACAGTTAAGCAAGAAAACTAAATTATTTTTGTTTCAGCAGGTTGACAACAACAATTCCACGAGCTTAGCCAAGAGGCAAAGGTAGGCGTGCGAGTCCAAGGCACGTACCTTACCCAGAGTACCAGCCATCAAGTGACGTTGGCAGCTTACGACCGCCTATAGAGATGAGACAGGTTTAGTAGCGTCACACGTAAGGGAAATCATTGAATTGGAGGATGAGAAAATACTCATCCCACCACCAGGGGAATTTGTCAATGACAACGAGGATGTGATGGAGTTTGAAGAAGCAGCGTTGCCTGTAACTCAGGAAAGCCCCACACTACCCAGCAGAAGCTGGTATGATCGAGTGACTGAGGAAGAAGAAGAACTAAGGGCCCAAGAAGAGGCTCTGAAAAATAAAGAACCATTAGGAGAAAGTCAGCTAAATCAAGTGATAGAGAAGGAAGAAAAACTAAGGGCCCAGGAAGAGGCTCAGAAAACTGAGAGACAACCCGTTGAAAGGCAGAAGGATCATGTCGTCGAAAAAGAGAGAGAGTTGAAAGAACAGGAGGCGGTTCAAGAGCAAGAGAGGAAGGACCAAGAGCTAACTCAGTTGAGAGATAAGAGGATTAAATTCCTCGAGGTGCGTTCTGCCAGCCATGCATCGACCTCCAAAGCTTTTCTGTTAACCTTACCTCCTGACGCTAGTAAGCAAGCCTGGTTGAGGCCTAGTACATGCCAACTATTACAGGATCTTCCATCAGTGAATGAGGCTAGAAAGGCGGGCGCAATCCCCAAGAGATTAGATGTGCTCCGACGCCCACGTCTAAACCAAGAGCACTATTCTCAAAATAGTAGCGCGGATAGGGAGATACAAGAGGAGATTTCGAAGATTCATGAGAGCCAAGAAGAAGAGGAGAGCAGAAGAGCCCAAGAAGAATTGGACCGATACATCCAAAGAGATGTAGGAGCAGCGCGTCCAAACGAAGTTAATAATAACCGCATAGCTAGGGTTCAACCATCATCCAACTCTGCATTGCTTCCAGGCGAGTTGCCCATAAGCTTAAGCATATGGCAACCTCAGGCACGGGATATGGACGTGGAAGAGAGTTGGGAAAATGCAGCTCCACCGCTTCCGATTGCTCAACTACCATCCAATCCACCACCTTCTACAAGTACTAAGAAACTCCAACTCGATGACTACGAGTCAGGGTGACCTAGTCCACCAAGATCACCATCACCTCTTGGACCTGCTCAGCTAGTGAGGTCGGTATCTTGTTAAGTCCTGGCTTGCACCAGGACTAAATAAAAGTAGATATTATTTAATATTATTTATTAATTGCATTGAATATGTATAAATTATGTTTGTTTGAAATATTGAATTTATTTATAAAATGTATGTCATAAAGATAAAGATGTATGAATCTAGTGGTGGAAAAACTCTACCAATATTTAATTGAACGAAATCGCTCTCACGATTGAATATTATTAAAGGATAAACTTGATTCTTGAAATGAAGACTTTATTGAATAATTATATATTCTTACCTTGTAGTATTTCTCAGTAGATTGGTGCTAGGTATGGGCAGACAAATGAATAGGCACAATATGTAAATAGATCCTCGAGGTTTATTGATATCTTTTAACACTTTTGATACAATTGATTTTTATGCGCGTATATATATTTTAATAATTGATATATGTATATTTAGTAATAGCAATTGCTTAGAACTTGACGGGCAGTGTAAACGTCTTACCAATAAGACACCCGGGGTAATGTTCCGAATATCATTTATTTCATTTGGTTTTTATACTCATTTTGTTTATGGGATTTATTGTCTTTTACATCAATTTTTATTTATGAATTTTCTTAAAGTTTGATAACATGTTTCGTAATGGCTTTTAGAATTTATTTGGTAATTTCGAAATATACATTTTGATTCTTTTCTTATGATCTACTTAATTTCGCTTGATAATGAAATAATGCGACTGTTCAATAACTGAGAAATTTTGATTTACCAATGTTAATAAAAAAGATACGTTTATGACGTAACACCTCGGTGCTCAGGAGATTGCATATCAGAAGGATAGGCAATCGAAAAATAAAAGATAGGTCACTTATTGAACATTTACAATATTATGATTAAAATCTAAAAATTAATGAGGAACTGTATATTCAATCGACGTCAATGGATGCCAATCGATGGAGCAATGTTTATTATGCATTTTGACTCTTAATGGTGTGGTTAACATGATAAATCTGGTTCATGTGGCCTTTGCACAGTTCGTGTTTTGTTCATTTTGTAAATCAAATTACACGTTTTTCTGTTTCTTAAAAAAAATGATTACAATATGCTTACTAAGTTAAGTTATCTGATTGATCAATAACTGCATATTTTAGAATGACATATTTGAAATTAAATATACGTCGTGACGTAACACCTTGGGGCTCAAGATGTTGCTTATCGGTACGAGAAGTAACTAAAGAAAAATTTAAATGTAATAACAACAATTTTTTAGTTATTGATCAATTTACATAAATACTTTAAAATCTATTTAAATAAAATATTTTATTTGAATGTCTCAATTATTCGATGTATCTTTCCATTTTATAATTGTTTAGTAATGTATGAGTATTGGTATGGAAAAAAAAGAAGATGAAAAATTCTTAAATTATATTGCTATTTTAAATTTGTAATATTTTAAACATGATATGGTTTTTTTTTCTCTAATAGGAGATCGCCTTAAATTATTCGTGATTTTGCTTAAAAATGTTTTCATAATATGTTTATAAATCTTGTATTCTAGCTTATGAGATATTTCGTAACAAAAATAACAAATAACATGCCATGTAAAATAATTATAAAATAATTTTAGATTTGTCAAAATAATAATAATTGTTCAAGTTCAAATATAAGAAATGTTTGTTTTTTTTTTTTTTTGATTGATCAATAACTGTATATGTTATAATAGTAATAAAAATGTAATAGATTTTATAAAGTTATTGATCAATTTACATAAATAACTTAAAATCTATTTAAATTCAGTAAAACATTTTCGTACAATTATATGATGTGTTTATAGTAATTATATAGTTATATTAAACTTATAATGTAAAAATATATATATCTTTTTAAATTATTCATGATAATAAAAATTATAAATAATAATAAAAATTATTAAATTATATAGTTATTTTAAACTTACAAAAATATATATATCTTTTTAAATTATTCATAATTTTGCTTATAAATACTGTAACGTTTGGCTTTTCTGGCGAGCTGCGGTTGCATCAGACTTTTGTGAGGATGATCTGCGGCAGTGGATAAAAGCCAAAGTTCAACTTAATAAACTAGTTAAATTAATTCAAGTGAAGAAATTTAATAATAAAACGCTACCAAGTGCTTTGGCGGAATGCTTTCTCATAGAGTTCTTTGAGTTTCATTAATTTTTTTATATTTATTTAAATGTGATTTTAATATTAAAAAATTGTCTAACATTAATATTTACTCATATTGTACTTTATAAATTTCGAACATATATGCTAGCTGTTTGCTTTTTCAACATTTATAATTTATTTTAAATCATCAAGTAATACAAAAAAATTTGTTCTATTGAAAAAATGATATAATGTAGTAATAAAAAGAATGATGACAACAAAATTTCTAATCATTATAAAATGCAATCATATTTATATATAAATACAGTTCATGTTTATGGCTCTATAAAAAAAACTACTCTATGAATACCAATTTTTAATAGCTTCCCGTCTAGTTATACAAAAACATAGATGGTATACAAAATTTGAAGCAAATCTATCGAGTAATTTTCGAGATCTAACTGGTTAAATAAATAACATTTTCTTTTCAAAATTTCTTTTTCAAAATTTTAAAAATGCTCTAAAATTAAAACTACGCTATGAAAATCAATTTTTGAAAATTTCCCTTCTCTTGGCAGTCGCAAATAATTTCCCTGCAATTTTTAGAACAAATCTATCGAGTACTTTACGTAGAATAAAAAAAAAATAAGAATAGATAGATAGATACTATTTATTGTATATCATATTATTATACAAAGAAAAGAAGAATCGAAATTTTTTTTAAAATCTTTAAAATTCTCTAAAATTGCAACCACGCTAAGAAAATTAGTTTTCAGAAGCTTATTTTTTTCAGACAATAGCGAATTAATTGTATAAAAATTTTAGAGAAAATTTACAGTATGGTTTACGCATAATAGAAAATAAATAAAAAATGAAAATTTTTAAAAAAATTTTCAAAGTGCTCTAAAATTAAAACTGCGCTGAGAAAATTAGTTTTCCAAAGCTTGTTTTCTTCAGACAGTAGCGAATAAATTGCATACAAATTTTGGAGCAAATCTATTAAATGGGTTTCGTAAAATAGAAAAAAATTAAAAATAAAAATTTAAAAAAAATTTTAAAAAATGCTCTAAAATTAAAAGTGCGCTAAGAAAATTAGTTTACAAAATTTTTTATACTTTTGGCAGTCGAAATTAAGTTTCATAAAAATTTTTGAACAAATTCTTCGAGTAGTTTACGTAAAATACAAAAAAAATGAAAAATCGAAATTTTTTTAAAATTCTTAAAATGATTTAAAAAAAAAAACTACTCTAAGAAAACCAATTCTCAATAGCTTCCGCACCAGTTCATCAAAAAATTGAATTGTATGGAAAATTTGAAGTAAATCCATCGAGTAGTTTTTAAGATTTTATTGGCTTAATAAATAGAAACATTTTTTTTTTTAATTTCAAAATGCTCTAAAATTAAAACTAAGCTAAGAAAATCAGTTTTTAAAAATTTATTTTATCCGGGCAATCACAAATAAATTCCATGCAAATTTTGAAGCAAATTCATCGAGTAGTAAACAAAAAAAAACAAAAAAACGAAAAATCGAATTTTTTTTTTTTCTTAAAAAAACTTTAAAATGAAAAGTACGCTAGAAGAACCAATTATCAACAGCTTCCCAGCAAGTTAGTCACAAAACTAAATTCCATGCAAAATTAGAAGCAAATCCATTGAGTAGTTCTCGAGATACAGTTTACTAACTGAATTCATACATCCACACACACACACACACACACACACACACACACACACACATACATACAGACATTTTCTGGAAACCACTTTTTTCGACTCACCGAGTTCAAATATGTACAAATTAATGAAAAAATAGAAAAAAAATTTTTTTATCGATACAATGCTTTCTCTATGAGAAAGCAATAAGAAAGAAAAATAATAAATGTAATTTAAGAATTTAACTTTGTGAAAAAAGGAAATAATAATTTTATATTAATGTTGAAATTTAAAAACTTAAACAAAAATAAATAAACTTAATATTAGAGATATAAACGACGGGTCGGAATTACAGGAAAGGTTTTTGCGGAACTAAGTAAATTAGTATATTTGACGACATGGTTTAATTTAAATGTATCTTTTGCCCATTTATTAATAATAAGTCAAAGAGTGTTTATAACGACGGTATATAACAAAAATGCAAAACATAAAAATCTATTTTTTAATCTGATTAAACCTTCGAGCATATACTACTGGAGGAAGCCTGCCAGCTATGAACTGCGTTACAAGGCGAAGAGAGAAAAAGCCTCTATTTTGGTACGTGCTATCTCTCTCTCACTTTCTTAGTGAGGAACAGAAGCAGCCAATCAAATCAGACTAGAGAGAGACAGCACGTACCAAAATAGAGGCTTTCTCTCTCTTCGCCTTGTAACGCTTGCTACCATTCGGAGGCTTCCTCCAGTAGTATATGCTCGAAGGATTAAACTAAATTAAATAATTTCTTTTGGCTGGCGGTAATAAAGAAAAATAAATTATGGTTCCTTGCTTTCACCGGTAGGTGGCGTGGTGTTTAGCGACCGTCTGTAAAAAATAAAGAACGAAAAGAAAACGACATTAATATCTACAACGCCATTATAATTAACAATTATCTACGGTGGGTAAACGCGAGATCTGTTTTATCGACGGCAGTTACGGCGGCGGTAGGTGGAGGAGTATCTATGCAGTGGAATCCCCCAACTACATAGATAGGATAGTGATAGAGGTTTTTACTATGCAGAGCATAACTTCTTTACATAGTAAATAGAGAGAGTGGAATCCCCCTACTACTCAGATTGAAGGAAAGGAATACAGGTACGGAGTACTCTTACTGTGCAGAGCATAACTTCTCTACACAGCGAGAGCGGAGAGAGGACTGGGGAGAGAGCCCTTATGCTGGCTCGGCGGCTCGCTTATATATGCTACGGAGCTCGCTATTTCGCTACGCCCGTTGCGGGAGTAGCGCCTCGAAGCGGCTGAGCGCAAGTACTAAGTCTAGCGCGATTTTTGAATCGTCGCAATACTTTTTAATTAATTTGATCTATACATTTAAAATTTTCTTTACAAATGAAAATTTTTTCATTATAACTAATGAAATAAAAATTAACATAAAATGTTTTGTAAAAGTAATTATTTAAATAGTATAAAATTAATTAAATATAATATGAATATATAAGTGAATATTCATTCACTTCCCTCCCGACTCAAGATGATTGTATAGGTAACTATGCAATCTGAAATGTCGTAGACTTAAGTTTTAACTGAATACCTTAGATGTAACAATATAATTATAATTTGCATAGCTTAAATCGTTTCTTAATTTAAAAATCATTTTAGAGAAAAAAAAAATAATAATAATAAAAATCTGAAATAATAATAATTATTCAATTAATCTATGCAAGAGCAGAAGAGTGGTAATTCTCTAGGCTCTTCTTGAATAGGTTTGGGAGAAGGTGTAGACATTGGTGGTTTAGTATATGGTGCTTTTAAGGGTGAAGGTGGAGGTGTAGGTTTCGCTATGCATGATTGTGTTGTTTCTCTTAATGGTGTTGGTTGTGATATAGAAGGTTTTTCTATTTTTATTTCCTTTAGTTGGATCTCTTCGTAATTTGTTTTTCTTTTAACTTGATTGGTATTTAATGTAATCATTAAATGTGTTAGAGAGCTGAAAATTGCTCCTAACAAATGTATAGACCAGCCATAAATAGTGTGAAGGGTATAGCCCCTTATTATTGTGTCTATAGTCAATTTAATTATTTGGATGATAATTAATATCATTATTATGGCTGAGCTTATAGATCCAAAAGTTGTCAATTTATTTATGAATTTATTCCAAGTATTTTCTGCAATATGCGACAATGTATTTTCTGTAAGTAGATTATTTAATAAGTATACTTGTGTCTTTTGTTCTCCCTGTATACCTCTTGCTATGGCATTAAGTAGCGCTGCTTTTTCAAAAGGAAACATGATGTGTTGCTGTGATTCTTGTAAATCCTCTTAAGAATTAATTCCGCTTGTTGCTAAAGAAGATATTTTTTCTGGTATCCACGACTTTTGAGTGTTTGGTTTTTTACTATATTTTTTGTTGGTCGTGGTTTTGGTAGGAGATTTATCCAATTTTCTCCAATTTTATAATATTGAGGAATTATCGAATTACAGCTTATTTCTGATCCTGATTTTAATAATATATGTATTTTTGGTGTCAAAAACCATGTTTGATTTTTTGTTAATACTGGCAATTGAATATAACATTTGTTTGTATGCAGCAACTGTGTCTCTACTGGTGTACATTTAATAACATGTACTACTTCGCCGGCAAGTTTAGCTATATAGCCTGATTTTTGCATGATGTTATAAGCGAATTCATCGGGAGCTATGGATGCAAGGGATAAGGATTCGCGAATTATTTTTTTTTCTATCTCGCATTTTTCTTTTAAAATATTAAAATATAAATCTGTAAGATCAGCCCTAAAATGTTTTTCAATATATACAAATTTTGAGTTTATATATGTAAATAAATCTAAATTTGTTACATCTTTTTTTACCGTATTATCATCAAATAATATTTTATTATAAAATAAATCTAAAATAAATAGCTTCCGGTGTTCTGTTTTTGTTAATATTCTATCGCAAATCTTTACATTATTTAACGCAGACAAAGAAAATATTATTGTTTCTGTGTTTACAGTATGTACGGGATTTTGATTAAGTGAATTTATTATAGTTGCAGGGCCTCTGTATAAAGTCTCATATTCTGTTTTAAAACCTTCTCCTGTAGGTAAATTTTCCCGAAAAGTATAGCCTGATTGTAAATCAATGCAATGTTGATCCGAAAATTTACATACAGTCCCTGAATTTAATCTTAATTTATCATTTTTTAGACTTACTTGAGCGTATTCTTCTAATAAAGTTATTCTTATAAGACCCTGTACTAAAACGTTGTCCCATGATCCAAAATTGTCTGTGTATGAAGCTCCTGTGCAAGTTTTATCTTTTACTGTGCCTGCAAAGTCTATTCCAACTGCTTTTGTTGAATTTATTTTCAGGTCAGCTATAGTATGTATATTATCATATTTAAATACCCCTGTATCGTGAATGAATTTACATTTTTCATGGCTAATTTCATATAAGTATTCTTGTAAAGCGTGAGCAGTTGATCCTAAATGACTGAACATCCCGCAATGGAAAACCGTTCTTTGAATTTCTACTTTGCATTGTATAACTTTAATTTTTTTAAATTCTGCAACTTGTAATAGTTCTATTGTAGAATTAGTTATAGTAATATTTTCCTGTTGAAAGTCACATTCTCCTGTGTCTAGTAGAGAATATGTAGTGATGATTGGGTCTGTAGATTCACAATTTAATCCAATAATTGCAACATTTTCTCTAACAATAGCTAATAATATGAATAAAATTAACAGCATTTTTTTTTCTTTCTCTTTTCCTTTTTCTTTCTGAAACATAATATGATATTAATTTTTTCGTTCATGTAAAATTAATTTATTTGCATGAACTAATTTTGAACCACCCTTAAAATCTATAGAGATATTGCTATTTTCCTGGACTGTCAATACTTCAAAGGTCCAAGGTTTTGATTTTTTTCTAATTTACCTGGTTTTGGCTCTTTTATAAGCCATACTTTATCACCTATTTGGAATTCTACAGGTTTTATGAATCTATCGTGATATAATTTAGACTTTTCTTTTGATAGTATTAAATTTTCACGAGCTATTTTTGCAATATCTTTTATATTTATTAATAATTTTTCTATATAGTCATTAAATGTCTGTAATTTTTCTGATGATTTTAAAGGTTCACTAGATGGTAATCTAGCTGGGTAGGCGAAAACTAGTTCATGTGGTGTAAATTTATGGCTTGAATGAACACTAGTATTATAGTTGAATTGTGCAGGTTCAAGCCAATCATCCTATTCTAATTTTTTATCAGAAAAATTTTTTAAATATTCACATAGGGGATGATGAGCCCTTTCTAATGAACCGTTAGATTGTGGATGAAAGGCAGTAGTTTCAATTTTTTTAAATTTAAATCTTTTTGAAATAGCTTTTATTAATTTGCCTGTAAAATTTGCACCTTTATCTGTAAGTACTAGTTTTGGTGAACTAAAAATATAAATAAATTTTTTTATAAATGCGTCGGCTATAGTCTCTGCTGTTTGATCTTTCAGCGCGACAGCTATTAAAAATTTTGATAAATGATCTTGAATAGTTAATATATATTTATTATTATTTTTAGTTATATTAAGAGGTCCTACTATATCTAGTGAAATTTTATCGAATGTTTTCTCTGGAGTATCTGTTATTATCATAGGTTGTTTTGTTTTATTTCTTTTTAATTTATTTCTCTGACATATTTCACAGTTTTTAATACGATTTTGTATATCAATTTTAAGATTCTCCCAGAAATATTTATTTTTAATTCGATTATATGTTCTGTTTACTCCCGAATGACCTCCTAAACTTGAAGAATGATATAGTTCAAATATTTCATTTCTTTTTTCCTTTTCAACATATTCTGTATTATTTAAGCAAACTATAACTCTTATACTTGTATTATTAAAAGTATTGTATAATATTTCTTCAATTTCATTCCAATTTATATTTAATATTTTCATATTTTTTGATATACTAATGATTAAAAGTATTGTATAATATTTCTTCAATTTCATTCCAATTTATATTTAATATTTTTATATTTTTTGATATACTAAATATAGTACAATTATTTTCAATTAATAAATCTTTTAGCGTATTCAAATTATTTATTAATTTTTCTTTTATTAATATTGATGATTCTTTTATATTTAGGCACATTATAAAAATTTTTTTCTTTTTGCAATTTATTATTTTAATTTCATTATCTTTTAAATCGTTACTTATATTAATATTTTTGTGTGTAAAATATTCATCTTGAATCTCATCCAGAGATATCCTTTCATTAGTAATTAAATGTGATATATTATCTTTTCTACTTTGTGTAGAATTTTTAGAATAAATAATAGTATTAGATTTATTTAAGTAAATATCTTCTTGTTTTTCGACTTCGTTTTCGACTACGTGTACGTTCTTCATTTAATTTTTGTATTTTTATTTCATTTGAGAGTATATTTGTTAATTCAATGTTCACTTCATTTTCCTTTGCTTTTTGAGCTCTAGTTATCACATTGATTTCTACAGCATCTATCGGATTTCTAGATAACGCATCACTATTCACATTCATTTTTCCCTTCTTATATATTACATCAAAATCGTATTTTGATAGTTTAAGTCGCCATCTTTGAACTCTGTTGTTTTTATCTGCAGATCTAAAAGATAGTAATGGCTTGTGATCTGTTACTATTGTAAATTTATTTCCATATACGTAATTTCTAAATGTTTCTATTCCAAATAATATGCCTAATGCTTCTTTTTCATAAGTGTGATATTTTAGTTCAGGACCTTTTAATACTCTAGAAGCGTATGCTATGGGTTCATCTTTCCCGATTTCACCTTGTGATAATATAGCGCCTAAAGCATATCCTGATGCATCTGTAGTGATTATAAATGGTTAATCTAACTGTGGAAATTGCAATAAAGGTGCAGAGCATAGTGTGTCTTTTAGTTTATCAAAAGCCTTTTGTTTCTCTGAATCCCAAGTAAATTTTACGTCTTTTTGTAATAATAACGTTAAAGGTTTTGTTATATTAGCAAAGTCATTAATAAATTTTCTGTAATAACCTGCTAAACCCAAAAATTCTCTAATGTTTTTAACTGTTTTTGGCGTTGGAAATAATTTTACTGCATCAACTTTTTTTGGATCTGCTTTGATACCCTCTTTACTTATAATATGACCTAAAAATGTTACTTCATTTTTCATAAAATCGCATTTTCTTGGTTCTAGTTTTAATCCGGCTTCTCTTAATTTTGTAGCTACTTGATTAAATTTAATATTATGTTCTTCTTCTAATTTTGCAGCAATAATTATGTCATCTATATAAACATGACATATTTTTTTATTTATTAATTCACCAAGAGCTGTATTTGCTACCCTCATAAATGTTCGTGGTGAATTAGTTAAACCAAAAGGTAATACCGTAAATTCGAATCTTCCTAAAGGGTGTACACTAAAAGCTGTTTTATGTATATCTGATTCTTTCATTGGTACCCAGTGAAAAGCTGAAACCATGTCTACAGTAGCAAAATATTTATTTCCGCCTAAATCATCAAAAATTTCAGTTATAGATGGTATTAAATAAGGATCTGGTATAGTTTTCTCATTTAATTTTCTATAATCTATAACTAATCGCCATTTTTCTTTTCCATCAGGACCTGATTTCTTCTTAACTATAAATGCTGGAGCGTTATATGCGCTTTTAGATGGCCTTACTAAATTATTATCAATTAATTTTTGAGTTTCTGTAATAGCTATTTCTCTTGATTTATGTGGCAATGGAAATTGTTTAACATATACTGGTCTGTTATCTGTTAAATTTATCTCGTGTTGTTCTAAATTGCATTTTCCAATATTTTCTCCTTCTAACCAAAATATGTCATTATTTTCTAAAATTAAATTTTTTATTGTATTAATTGTAGTATGTTTCACTGCAGAAGCAATTGCCCCTGATAATTTAAATCTCTGATAATTCATAAACGATTTTTGTTGATCAGCATCTAGTAATTCTTTAGCAAATTCTAATTTTTCAATATATTTGTCTACGGATATGTTTTTACCATCAAAATCAGGAACCAATCTTGTAATTTCTTTTAATGAATATCCTGGTTGCGCCATGTTTATATTCTCAATAAAATTTACTAAGTCGTCTATCGTATTATTATTATTATTATTAATATTGTTATTATTATTGTTGTTATTATTAGGATTATTTATGATGATATTTTCTCCGATTCTAATACCCTCAATTTCTTGAAAACTTTCCTGTTTAATAGAGATATTTTTATTTAAGTCGTCGTTTAATGTTTCGTCGATAGTTGTATTATTTTCTGATGAAATTGTCACGTTTTTGTCTGTTGTATTAGTGTTATCAGCTAAAGTAATATTCTTTTCGTTTTCAATACTTTTTATTTCTTGATATCCTGTCTGTTTAAATGAAAATTCCTGAGTATCGTTAAGTGATGTATTATTTTCTGATAAAATCGTCACGTTTGTCGCTAAAGTATATTTTTGTGTAAAACTGTCTTCTTTATTATGGCTTTGTTTCGTCTTAGTGATTTGTGGAAATGTTTTTGGAATTGTGCCTGTATATTTATTTAATAGCGTATTTTGTTCACTTGAATTATCTGTATTGATATTTGATTGAACGTCCGTAATTATATTTGAAAGATTATTTTCAGATGTTTCTTCTAAGGTTGTATTTGAAGCATTACTATCAACTGTTTCATCTAAGGTTTTATTTAAATTATTACTTTCAATTGTTTGATCTAGATTTTTAGTCGGAGAGCGTGTAATTTTAGTGCTTTTGCGAAACGGATTAATATTTTCGTAGATATGCTCTCCTAAAACTGCTTGTCTAATATGATTTCTAATTCTTTCACGAATAGCATTAATATTTTCGTCTTTTTTAGTAGGTATATTAAATTTTTGACAAATTTCAGATAATTGTAATTTAGAGTATGATATTACCCACTGTGTTTTTCCTTCTTTTATATATTTTGTTATCTGATCAAAATTTATTTTACTCATTTGAAATCTTCATTATTTACTTGACAATGAAGAATTTTATTTATTCAAAATATTGAATTTTGTACATAAAATTGTAAGTTTAAAAAAAATTATAAATACTGCTGACTGTGTTTCTCTCTTTTTTTTTTAAATGCCGTTCGTAAACATACGTTATTAATAATTCTTTGACACTGACCTACTGTTCTTACATAAAAGTAAAGAATTTTGCCGATCTATGTTTTGAAACTTGATATTAACTCACTGCTGTTATACCTACACGAGAGCGTACGGTAAAATAAAATTTTTTGCTGAGCTTGTATTTTCAAAGTTCAATACACTTGTAATGTTTTGATGACAACTGTTTATGCCTTTTGTTTACTTTATTTTGATATCTTTAAATTTACTTTATATTCTTTTCATGAAAAATTTATATGTTTTTAGTATTATTTAATATAACTCAATATTTTAAATGATGTTAAATTTTTAATGTTTAGTCAACTTTCCTTTTTATTTCTTTTATTAATCGTGAACTTGAAATTTACTTCACTTTTAAAATTAAATTATTATGCAAAAATTATGGATATCTGTTGTAATTTCTCAATTCACTAAATGAATGATATTATTTAAAATCAGTTTATACTTGATTTCTTATTTATAATTATTCTTGCTAAAATATAGATTTATTTATTGATTTAGTGATTTTACATTTATTTTCATTAACAATTTTTTTATATAAATTGTATTATATGATTTTTAATCGCGCAATTTCGCGTATATAAAAATTATTTCAATTACGCACCATGCGTATAATATATTACTTTTATTTTTTTACACTATTCGTATTTAATGATACACTTAGTGTTTAATAATTTATTTCTAATAACACTATTCGTATTTGATAATACACTTCGCGTTTAATAATATTTTTAATGACACTATTCGTATTTGATAATACACTTCGCGTTTAATATTTTTATTTTCAATGACCCTATTCGTATTTGATAATACACTTCGCGTATAATTTTATGTATATTTATTTGATTTGTGCCTTTAATATATAATATTTTATTTGACGCACTTGGCGGTTAATTAACACACTTTTTAACACTGTATTTATTATAAGCCCTTTATATTTTTATGCACTTTATATATAAATAGGTAAAGAATTATAAATTTTCTTTGATTATCCTTCAATATATTCAATACGATTTCTCAATTAAAAAGTTTGTACTGGAATCAAAATGTTAAGTCCTGGCTTGCACCAGGACTAAATAAAAGTGGATATTATTTAATATTATTTATTAATTGCATTGAATATGTATAAATTATGTTTGTTTGAAATATTGAATTTATTTATAAAATGTATGTCATAAAGATAAAGGTATGAATCTAGTGGTGGAAAAACTCTACCAATATTTAATTGAACGAAATCGCTCTCACGATTGAATATTATTAAAGGATAAACTTGATTCTTGAAATAAAGAGTTTATTGAATAATTATATATTCTTACCTTGTAGTATTTCTCAGTAGATTGGTGCTAGGTATGCGCAGACAAATGAATAGGCACAATATGTAAATAGATCCTCGAGGTTTATTGATATCTTTTAACACTTTTGATACAGTTGATTTTTATGCGCGTATATATATTTTAATAATTGATATATGTATATTTAGTAATAGCAATTGCTTAGAACTTGACGGGCAGTGTAAACGTATTATACACCCCCGGGGTAATGTTCCGAATATCATTTGTTTCATTTGGTTTTTATACTCATTTTGTTTATGGGATTTATTGTCTTTTACATCAATTTTTATTTATGAATTTTCTTAAAGTTTGATAACATGTTTCGTAATGGCTTTTAGAATTCATTTGGTAATTTCGAAATATACATTTTGATTCTTTTCTTATGATCTACTTAATTTCGCTTAATAATGAAATAATGCGACCGTTCAATAACTGAAAAATTTTGATTTACCAATGTTAATAAAAAAGATACGTTTATCACGTAACAATCTCACTCAAGTTGCCGGAGAAAACACACGAGCATCATCAAGGAGTGAACGAAATTCAGGAAGAGAGGAAGAAAGGCGCGATTTTAGAAGAGTTGATATGCCAAGAAGAAGGGAAGAAGAGCGCAATAGAGAGAGATAGGTTCAACCACGAAGAAGAGATACGAACCAAAGATGGCGATTTCCAGTTAGGCTGAACGGCGTAATGTTCGGCAATGTTGTCGCTATCCCAACTGATCCACGGGTGAACCCACCGCCGTTCGCTTGTTTCAACTGCTGGCAGCGCGGCCACAGCTGACGACAATGCTCCAGGCCTGTAAGACGGACCTATTGTCACAACTGCGGACGACATGGTCAGGATCTAGCGGTGTGCCCACGCTGCAGTAAGCCACATTGCCAGTATTTACAACGAGAGTTTGGCGGAGAAAGACGCCCAGATCGTCGAGAACACAGTGAGCATTGTGCACCCATACCTGCTAGACCCATCAAGCAGAAGAGCCTCGTCAGGGGCCACCAGTACCTAAGAGACAAAAGATCTGCCCTCAAACCCCATAGCAGAAGCTCTCTTGATAATGGCGGAACTGCATAGAGATTCTAATGAAACTAGAGAGGCTGTATTGCGGCAAATCTACCAAGACAGACGATGCCGCTAAGGAAATAATTAAGTAGAAGAAAAAAAAAGGGAAAAGAGGAGAAATAAAGAAACCAAGGAGTATTAGAGTCGAAATTATAGAAGAGCCGTTGAAGGAGGAGGTTAGCCATAAAACTAGTAGGAAGAGAGTATAAAAAGGAAACAGCAGCAGAGAAAATCCACTTACTTTGGAGCCAAAGGACGAAGAGCAATGAGTGGTCCCGCAAGGGGACCCTGGTTAGTAAATTCGTTCCAAATTTTCATTATTGTTGAAAGAAAACAGCGGCAGAATTTTATTTTTAAAACGGTAGACGAATTATTTACAGGGAAATAATTTGGTCTAGGGGAGGGGTATGCGATACGTGGTTTTCGCGTCACAAAAAATTTTGCATTTTTAGGCTTTTTAAGTTTTTTATTGTGAGAAAAAGAAGGGTGAGTGATTTTGAATTCAATTTAAAAGAAGTTAAATAATTCTGCTGTTGTTCGGATAATTAATAAAATATATCTACAAATTGTTAAGAGGTTGTTTTTTTTTTTTTTTGTATGTTTAAGGGAATTTCAACATTTCCAATAGTCCCGTCGCCATACTGAAAGAAACTAGTGCCGAGAAGAACTGACTGCCACTGAAAGAAAGAAGACAGAAAATAAAGAAAGAAGAGTTTTATATTGATGCGTTGTATTAAATTATAGTTTTAAAAGCGATAATTAGAATTTTGAAAGCGTGCGTTATGTTAAAATATATAAAATTATTGTAAAAGCGAGATTAAGTATAAGAGAGAGTGCGTAGATATTAGTGTGAGTGTGAAAGAGAAGGAGAGAAAGAGAGTACGACCAAGTGATGTACGAGATGCGCGCGCCGTTCTTGTACATGTCGGACGGGGAGAGATTTAAGAGCATCACGAAGCTGTCCGCCTTCTCATAATATTTCTAATCCTAACTTATGAATAAACGATGCGTTTAATCGAGTTTTTTGCTATAAAGAAAAAATTTGTAAGATTAAATCTAGTGCGGACAAATCAAGAAATCGACCAAAATATTATACATACAAAGTTATAATAAAAACTTTCGATATATCGTATTTTAAGGTTAGGTTCGTCGAGTTTGATATATAATTTCCAATCCAAGCTCATAAAAAAATAACAAGTCTAAATGATTTTTTATTTTAACAAAAATTATTGTATTAATATAGCTTTAGTGCGGATAAGTCGTTATATTTGTTTAAATTAAGAATCTAAAAAGATATTGATAAAATAAAAAAAGCAAAACTCGATTGCTGCAGCTCCGACATGCCGTCAACGGAAATTTTTTCATATATGCGAATTTGTCTTTAAAATCAAAAAAAGAAAAAGAAAACTAACTAGGAGAGTATCACAACTCCGGATCACGGATTTTGCTCAAACTTTGGAATAAGTTTCCAAATGTCAAAATATGAAAGAAAACAGAATTTTAGACACCAACACTCGATATTTCCCTAGTTATAGGCAATTAAAGAAAATCATTAAAAAAGTTACTAGATTTTTAAACGCATATAGTTCCTTAGCATTAATAGCTTGAAGCTTGAAACTTTTTTTAAATGAAAGCTAAGCTCAAATCCTTTCAAATTAATAGTTATAGCATGTCAAAATATTATTTTTTCCCAAACTTATAACGTAATAAACATTAGACCCAATTTCAGCTTTTGTTATTAATTAATGTTTTAAAGAGAAAAATCAGGTCCAATGTTTATCACGCTATAACTTTGGGAAAAAATAATATTTTGATATGCTGTAATTACTGTTTCGAAAGAATTTGAGCTCAGCTTTCATTTAAAAAAAGTTTCAAGCTTCAAGCTATTAATGCTAAGGAACTATATGCGTTTAAAAATCTAGTAACTTTTTTAGTGATTTTCTTTAATTGCCTATAATTAGGGAAATATTGAGCGTTGGTGTCTAAAATTCTATTTCCTTTCATATTTTGACATTTGGAAACTTATTCCAAAGTTTGAGCAAAATCCGTGATCCGGAGTTGTGATACTCTCCTAGTAAGTTGTAATAATACTAGATTTTATTTTAAAGTTGATTGCTAAAAGGAAATGTTAAATTATTGTGTATATGAGTGAATAACAGTTTATTCGCGACAGGAAATATTGTTTGCCCGCCAAATCTAAGCGTGGCGATTGGCTGATGAAATCGAGAAAGACGTTACGGGTCGAAATTCGCCAGGCCCAGCGTCAGTGTACATCGGGCCGCGGTAAAGATTAGACGTGTCGCGAGAATAGTAGAGTCTGACAAAGGATTTTTTTTCGTGTGTGAAATTCGTGAAATTAGCGTGGCGTGAGCGTGCAGAGTTTCATTTCGTAGTTAGAATTATAAATTGTTTGCTTGCGCGAATAAGGGAAAATTTAATAGATGTTTTAATTGCCAAATTTGCTTTTAATTATTTTTGCGTGCAAGTAGTTTTTTTTGTGATATTGTGAAAATAGCGTCGTGGAAGTGTCGTGTAGAAAAAGTGTTAGTAGCGTCTATAGAGTTTTTTTTTGTACGAGTCACCGTGCGTCCTGAGCATCTACCAGAGAAAAGTAAAAGTAAGAAAAGAGAAAGCCACAGCGACAAAATTAACTTTGCCTGGTCAGAATTCACTAGGGATTCGCTTCTCTCGAATCTAAGGTGATGTCGTCAAAAATAAGCCGTGCGCGCGTACTTGCAAAGTTAGCTTCTTCGCGAAGAAAAGAAAATTTATATTTCAATAAAGCCCGTTTATCTAAAACGCGTGCATAGTGTGAAAGAAAGAAATAAAATTTATATATTATTAGAAACGGTTGAATAGAAAAAAAAAAAAAAAAATTTTGAAGAGTGATTTTTGGTAAGGTGTCGGTTTTTGTAGTGACTTTTCTTTTACTTTTTTTTTATTATCATATAAATTTTTTTTTTGTTTGTGTAAGAGAGAGAATTTTAATTTTTTCTATGCGTGTGTAATCTGCTTTACGTACTTGAAGCAAAAATAAAATAATTGTTACAAAGAGAGTGATAGAGAATCTAGCATTTGTGTGTGTGAAAGAGAAAGAAGTAGTTATTTAATGCCGAGAGAGTTGATGCGTTAATATAATAAGCGTATTTGTATTATGTTGTAGGTAATAATAGTTTAAATCCGGCCGTGGTCAGAGAAAATTTTAGTGAGACAGAAAAATTAGTGGCGTGCGTTAGTCGGGAGAGACGCGGGAGAAAGAGAGAGAGAGCGTGAGAGTATTATAGGTGTGTGTGTGAGTTATAGCGAGTTTGTTTTTTTGTGTGCTGAAAAGAGAAGTTAGTCAACTAAGATTTTATTGTAATTAGAAAAAGTTGAAGTAGAATAAAACTATTTTAAATCTAATAAAAGAGTGTTAAATTATTCATATGAAACAGTTTGATGAGTTCCTTGTGTGTTTGCCGTGTATGACTTACAAGGAGAGTGTTTCACCTTCGGGTCACCGATTTGGCTCTAATTTTGGGAATGTTTTCTGGATACAGAAACGTGAAGAAAGCCATAATTTTAGAGGCCAACGCTCAATCTTTCTTTAATTACAGGCCATTGAAGAAAATCCCTAAAAAAGTTACTAGATTTTCAAACACTTATAGTTCCTCAGCATTGTCAGCTAGAAGCTTATACCTTTTTTTAAATGAATGCTGAGCTCAAATCCTTTCGAAATAGCACCTATAGCATCTCAAAATATTATTTTTTCCCAAAGTTAGAGCGTAATAAAGATTGGACCTTAATTTTCTGCTTAAAACGTTAATTAATAATAAAAGCTGAAATTGGGTCCAATCTTTATTACGCTATAACTTTGGGAAAAAATAATATTTTGAGATGCTATAGGTGCTATTTCGAAAGGATTTTAGTTCAGCTTTCATTTAAAAAAAGGTTTAAGTTTATAGCTAACGATGTTAAAGAACTATAATCGTTTAAAAATCTAGTAGCTTTTTTAGTGATTTTCTTCAATGGCCTGTAAAGAAATATTGAGCATTGGCCTCTAAAATTTTGGCTTTCTTCATGTTTCTGCATCCAGAAAACATTCCCAAAATTTGAGCAAAATCGGTGACCCGAAGGTGAAACACTCTCCTTGTTAGTGTGAAAAATTCTAAATAAAAATTGTTTTTATTGAACGCGGTTAACGAGAGTCGGTGCGCCCTGAGCACGAGCAGATTTTCGGTCGAATCTCCTCTGAGAGAGTCTAGGCGGGAGAATAGACAGAGTAAAATTATAAATTTTCGAATTTGTACGTTTCGGGTATTTTTTCAACGTCGCACCCTAACCCCCACCCCATTTCCCTTCAGGCACGTAGTTTATAATATTAAAATTTGTCATCAAACTTAATAAAAGTTTTATTACTGTCCGTATATTAATATTAATAATATAATATATTATATGTATATATATATATATATATATATATATATATATATATATATATATATATATATATAATTTTTAATGATCTTTCAATATTATTTAAAAAAAAGATGCCATGCATTATAATAACAACTATTAGTTTATGTAATGAAGTTTTTTTGTCAAGTGAAAATACTTGTCAAGGAGACCGTAACCACACTTAAGGTTTTTAACCAAAGTTTGTGTTATAAGATTCCCCTCGATGGTTTTGCCATATAAAAAGACTGTAAGTGCAGTTATGGTTTTTCTCCCTGGCGAAGTGATGACGTATCTTAGATCGTTTCCCATTTTCATTTTAGCTAAGAGCAGGACGGATTCGCTGTTCTTGTCTACTTGAGTTTTTTGTTATTTACTCAAGTAATAATCTGTGTATCTGCAAATTGAAGATTGAGCGCAATAGATATTATTATTATGAATATTTATGCACAAGAACAAAAAATTCTACCGATTTGTTTTTGAGAAAAATTAGGAACGAAAAAATATTATAAACATAACCTTTTACTTCAGCGTTCCTTACTTTTTTCAAAAACTTATCGGTAGAATTTTTTGTTCTTGTGTATAGATATTCATAATAATAATATCTATTGCACTCAACCTTCAATTTGCAGATATACTATTTAATACTTTAGGAAAAAATAGAAAACTCAATTAGACAAGGACAGCGAATCCGGCCTGCTCTTAAGGCTTTTTTTGCGAATTTTGGTATTTTTCTCCATTTTATCGTGCTTTAAACTCTTGTAATTAAAAAACTAATATTCCGAATAAAAAAAGAAAAACGCAAAAAAATGCAGAGTTTTTTCTACTTTTGAATGATGTAAAAAAGTAACTTTCGTCAAAAATGTCAGTTGAAAGTAGGTCGCATATTTCTGATCTTTTCTAATCAAATAATTGATCGTTTACAAAAACAAATGACTGTAGCAAACAATTAAAAGAAAGCCGGACTTCGTATCACAAGAAGTAATATTTTTTTTTATGAGGAAGAGTGGATTTCATGATTTTGTTTTCAAGAAAACCTTGAAAACCTTAAAACATCAAGATTGAAGTAAACAATTTGGTTTTTCAAAGTTTTCTCGAAAACGAAGCAAAAAAATTACTTCTTTCCCATTAAAGAAATTATTGCAATTCGTGATGCGAGATGCGGCTTTCTCTTTCTTTTTTGATAAAACTATTTGATTTATGCAAAAAATCGATTCTTTTATTATAAAAGCAATATCAGTATCATTTTTTATAATTTTTTAATTTAATGAATGAATTGAAGTGAATGGACTAGCTATATTGTCTAGATTTATATATTTATTAGGTCACAAAAATATTGACAACGTTTTGGTTACGTTTCAGTAAACCTTTTCAAGTCACTGCAAATAATGAAATATTATATTTTATTATTAATATTATCATAATATTTTATTACCTGCAGTAATTTGAAGAGTGTCACTAATACGTAACCGAAACTTTGTCAATATTTTTGTGACTTAATGAATATATAAATTCAAACAGTATGGCCAGACTATTGACTTCAATATCAGTTTTTATAATATTTTAAATTCATGAAATATTTAATATTACATATCATATTATTTTATGTATTGATTAAATTCACGTATTATTATTCATTCATAAATTATAAAATGTCTAATAACGTCTTTGAAAGACGTCTTTTTGTGCTGTAAATCCTGACACGTCCGATGACGTTTTCAAAACCCGTCTTCAAAAGACGTCATTATTTTCAATAGGGTTGTGTGCAAACTCAAAACACTGCAACGTGCACGAAGCAAGGACGCGAAAAGTATTGCTTTTTAGTCTGCTACCATAATAGCGGTGACGACTATCAAAGAGTGCAACAGAGATAGGGATGAAGAAAAATAATAAACCTTAGCATTTTCGAACGTTATTTGAAATTTCTAATGTGATGATTCAAAAATAGATTTACAATTTAAATTTATTGATCATTATAAAAACCACGTGCCTTTTAGCCTGACCCCTCCCCTCCGTCACGTAGTCTTTATGTAGCATTTCATGACCCCCCCCCCGTCCCCCCTGAATAGGCTATGTGGTTTGTGAACGTACTCCTATTTTGGAAATGATTTGACGGTTAGTTATGTCACAGTTTGTGATGATACGAAACATGATTCTTCTCATGCTTTAATGGCTATAAATTCAATTATAGAGAATATAAAGCAAAAATACACCCTGCAAGAATTAGAAAAAATCATAATCGTTTCGGATGGAGCTGCCAGCTATTTAAAAAATAGATACCAATTTTACGAGTTTAGAAGTTCAAAAGAAAAAAGAAAATGGTTATTTTGTGCAACCGGGCATAGAAGAAGTGCATGTGATGGAATAGGAGGTATAATCAAACATTATGCCAAACTGCACAATTTGTCCAAGTGAAGTGCAGACTTTATTAGAAATGCAATGGATTTCGCAACTCATGTGTCACTGTACACTCCATCTATCAACATTCTCCTTTTAAATAAAGAAGAACTAGAAGTTTTCCGATAAACGAAAAAAGTTGAATGGCAAGAAATAGCAAAAGAAGTCAAGGGAATACAAAAAATTCATTGCTCGAAAGCTAACCAAAATCTTGTGTTCACTTCTAGAACTTCATCGCATAAATTGGAAAATATGAATTCATAAATTTAAACTGAATAAATAATTATTTATTTTTTAACACATTTTTAAAATTGAAATTGCTATAACTTTTGTTCTAATTGACCAAAAAAGTTGAGCAATGACTCATTCTGAAGGTTTTTGCAAATACTAACAATATACTTATATATAAAACAGTGAACGAATAGTGAAAGAGCATAATTATTGGAAGAGTACATGGTCCTAATATTCTATAAATGAAAAAATTAAATAAAATTAGAAAAATTCATCTATTTTCATAAACTTAAATCGTCATAACTTCGGTTCTAAATAGATCCAAGAACTTAATCGGGGGTTGATTTTAAAGATTTTCGTTAATATTTTAATTACAATAATAAATAAAAGCATAAACAAATCGTAAGAAGACGTAGCAGTTCGAAAAATGGCACGATGTGCCATAGTATCAATGCTTTAAGATGAAAAATATAAAAAGACGTTCGAAAACCTGTTTTAAAAAAATAACGCAGAATAGCATATTCTCACTTATCTTGAAAGTTAGCATTTTTTACGTATAAAAACATATAAAAATTTTAAAAATACAGTACTGGGCAATGATTCCGAGCAGGTTATCAAATTGTTGCTCCAACTTTGAAAAAGCGTATCTTCTTCAATTTTCATCCAAGAAAAAATTTTAAAAAAGCATTTTAAAGTATTCTTTAAATGCTTTCTTTTTAGCTTACTTACATTTTTTAACGATATTTAAAAAAAAAAAAGTAATCGTTTTGGCAAATTTGAATTTTTTTTTATTTTTGCATTTTTCTTCAATCAGCTGTAGTTTTTTTAATAATTGAGCTAGAAAAAATTTGAAAAAAGATTTGAAAAGAGCTTAAAAAATGCTATTTGCAGCTATTTCTACAAAAATTTTTTAATTAGTTTTTGTCAAGTTTTAAACATATAAAGTTATCGATCTAATACTTTTGCAGTTGTAAAAAACACTTCAATCGCAAGTAGAAAATAATCGCTGGTGCAAAGCTTTTGATTTCTATGATATACTTTTTGCAATATAAATCTTTTTGTTGTTTTATACTTTATTATGTTTTATTATTAATAATGAATAGTTATAATTTCCTTCTAAAATTAAATCACTACTTCACCAGCGATTATTTTCTACTTGCTAATAAAGTGTTTTTTACAACTGTAAAAGTATTAGATCAATAACTTTATATGCTTCAAACTTGACAGAAACTAATTAAAAAATTTTCGTAGAAATAGCTGCAAATAGCATTTTTTAAGCTCTTTTCAAATCTTCTTTCAAATTTTTTCTAGCTCAATTATTAAAAAAACTACAGCTGATTGAAGAAAAATGCAAAAATAAAAAAAAATTCAAAATTGCCAAAGCGATTACTTTTTTTTTTTTAAATATCGTTAAAAAATGTAAGTAAGCTAAAAAGAAAGCATTCAAAGAATACTTTAAAATGCTTTTTTAAAATTTTTTCTAGGATGAAAATTGAAGAAGATACGCTTTTTCAAAGTTGGAGCAACAATTTGATAACCTGCTCGGAATTATTGCCTGGTACTGTATATATAGTTTTAAAGAAAATTGCATTTAAACAAAATCGTTTTTCCTAGGTTTTTCATGAATAACTCGAAGGGATTATCTCGCATCGCAAAAATCAGAACAATATTTAAAACTACACGAAATTCCTCACATTTAAAAAAAAAAAATTCGTCTCGAAAAGTAAAAAATTGATGGAGATAGAGCATTTTGAATACGGAGGTCCATTTTTATTTTTTCAATTTTCATTTAAACATTTAATACAAAATAGGCTATAGCATTGTGAAAAACTTTTTTCAAGTCGTATTCTAGGGTTCCCACATCTTCTCTTGAGTATTAGAACACATTCACATAGTTTTCAGCCAAAAAAAGAATCGATCTGTGACGGCCTGCATTAATCTGAATGGAATAAGCTATACATGGAACACTAAACAATTACAAAGTTAAAACTCAAAAGTTTGTGGCCAATTTTTCTTAAAGTTTTTAGATTGCATGAATCGAGGTTATTCTCTAGACAAATTTTGTAATTTATTTTCAACCAATTATTTAAAAAATGATATCATTGCTGCACGTTTCTACAACCGTATTTCACATAAACGTAATCGTTATAAAAATAAATTTTTTATAGGTAATGGGCATAGAAAATATAAGTAATATTATATTTAATCATGTAAGGCAAAATCCTACTATACTTAAAATTATATTCTTTATACTGATTGTTCATTATAATATTTTACCCAATTGTATTAGATTAAGAAAAATCATAATAAATGCTCATATATGATACTTAAATATCGCGTTATTTTTATCTATTTATCACAACCTGCACTAACACCATTTCTTAATACGAAAACGTAAATAAGAAATCTTTAAAGTGAATTTATTCATACAAAAATTAAAATTTTCAAAGTTTAAATTATAAAAAAAATTTACTCATTTATAATAATATAATATATACGTAAGAGATCTAACTTACGAGCCTTTATGAATAACTGAAATTTAGCTCTTAAGAAAATATATACTTATACCATCTAACAATACATTTTTATCTTTATTTTACTCCATCTCGAATTGACTGATAGACGTTGTGGCGAACATATCGAACAGATGTTCGAAAGTTTGATTTATGAAGTTGGCGGCGCAGCTATATTCATGTTTATTTATTATTATTGATTATTTTATTGTTTTGTAGTCAGACTAATTTCTGACGTCCTTGTAAGTTGACACAAATAAAACTTAATGATTTTTATTATAAATAAAATCTTATTTTGTGTACATTTATTTACCTCATTGGTGACCCCGACAAAAAGAATAAAGTTATAAAAAAAGAAATCGGGAATTTAAGAGAATCAGGTTATCATGGTGCTTCCTCGAGACGAGAATCATGCTGATCTCCGTGCGCAGATGGAACGGCTGCAAGAGGAAAATGAGCGAATGAACAGGGAATTGACACAACAGCGAGAGCAACAACAACAACAACAACAACAACAGCAGCAGTTTCAACGACAGAATAATAATAATGAAATTCCTGCAGAGGATTTTGCGGTAAATGAAAATTTTCAAGCGCCAAATGTTCATCGGGTTGCGGTCAAGTTACCACCCTTTTGGACTGACCGACCAAGTTTATGGTTTGCGCAAGCGGACTCTCAATTTGTAATATCAAATATTACAAGTGAGGTAACAAAATTTCACTATGTTGTTTCCCAGCTAGAAACCCGTGTTGCTGTGGAGGTTGAAGATATAATTAATAACCCTCCTCCTAATAACCCTTTCACTCACCTACGTAATAAACTTATTGAACGTTTATCAGCGTCCGAAGAGCAACGTGTAAGGCAACTCATCAACGAAGAAGAGCTTGGCGACCGTAAACCTTCGCAGTTACTTCGACACCTCCGCACGTTGACTGGTTCAACTGCAATTCAGGACGATCTTCTGCGACAGCTTTGGCTACGACGACTTCCTTCACATGTCCAGGCTATCCTCACGGCGCAATCGGAAATGACTTTAGAAAAATTGTCCGAGCTGGCAGACAAGATTGTTGAGGTATCTCCTGTGGCACCTAACCTTTCAGTTCGTGCTACTTCTGTTGAGCCAGGTTTTTCAAAGGAGAGCGCTTTAATCTGTGCTATTGAATCATTGACTAAACAAGTAGCAGAACTCTCTGCGCGTCGTGATTCTAGCTCTCATAACCGTAGTCGCAGTCGTCGTTCGGGAAGCAGATCAGGTACTAGACAAGATGCTAAAAGGTTATGTTGGTATCATAATAAATTTCAGAATAAAGCGAAGAAGTGCATACAGCCTTGCACCTATAGTTCGGAAAACCTCAGCGGCAGTTCGTAAGGACGGCAACTAACTGCCTTTCTCCAGGGAGCCGTCTCTTTGTTACAGATCGGGCTACTAAACGAGATTACTTAATTGATACTGGCTCCGATATTTGTTGTTTTCCTCGTCGTTTTATTCAGAAACGTCTCTCTGCAGCTGATTTTGACCTGAGTGCAGCAAACAGCAGTAAGATCAAGACTTTTGGTTTTATAAATCTTAACCTCAATTTTGGTCTTCGGCGAGTTTTCAAAAGGAAGTTTGTTATTGCTGATGTTAACGTTCCTATAATAGGTTCTGATTTTCTTTCTTATTTTCATTTATTACCTGATTGTCATATAAGTTTTAATCGATGGTACTACTGGCTTACGCACAGATGCTCAAGTAAGGAAAGTTTTTCAGTTAAGCGTGAAAACTGTCCGCCTGAATTCACCTGTATCCTTGCTGAGTTTCCTGATTTGACTCGTCCTTGCGGAAGAGATCGTGAAATCAAACACGAAACAGTTCATCATATTCGAACTTCACCAGGTCCACCGGTTTTAAGCGCTCCTAGACGTTTAGCTCCGGATAAATTTAAAATTGCAAAGAAGCAGTTCGATGATATGATGGAAGCTGGCACTGCTCGTCCTTCGGAGAGTGGTCATCGTCATTACATTTAGCTCCGAAAGGCAATTCTGATTGGCGACCCTGTGGCGATTATCGTAGTCTAAACAGTCGTACCATTTCTGACTGTTCCCGGTGCGTCACATTCATGATTTCACTTGTAATTTAGATGGCTGTACAATATTTTCAAAAATTGATCTTGTCAAAGCTTACAATCAAATCCCGGTTTTCAAGGACGACATCTGTAAAACTGCAATCACCACCCCTTTTGGTCTCTACGAGTTTCCTTTTATGACATTTGGATTGCGTAATGCTGGTCAAACTTTTCAGCGTTTTATCGATGAAGTTCTTCATGGTTTAGATTTTTGTTACGCTTACATCGATGATATTTTGGTTTTCTCTCGATCTGTTGATGAGCATAAACATCATTTGAAAATATTGTTTGAACGTCTTTCTCAATATGGGATAGTCATTAATTCATCTAAGTGTATTTTCGGAGTTTTAGAATTAGATTTTCTTGGATATACAGTACCAGCTTCTGGAATTCGACCTCCTGAAGATCGTATCAAGGCCATACAAGAATTCACTTTGCCGCAAACTGCACAAGGCTTGCGTCGTTTTCTTGGCATGATTGATTTTTATCGTAGATTCATCCCACATGCTTCAGAGTTCGAAGCACCTCTTCATGAAGCTATTAGTAAACCTTTACTTAAAGGCTCTCAAAAAGTGCCGTGGACAACTGACTAGGAGAGTATCACATCTCCGGATCACGGATTTTGCTCTAACTTTAAGATAGGTTTTCAGATGTCAAAATATGGAAAAAGCCAGAGTTATAGACCCCAACGCTCAATATTTCTCTAGTTGCAGGCCATTGAAGAAAATCACTAAAAAAGCTACTAGATTTTTAAACGATTATAGTTCTTCAACATCGTTAGCTATAAACTTAAACCTTTTTTTAAATGAAAGCTGAACTAAAATCCTTTCGAAATAGCACCTATAGCATCTCAAAATATTATTTTTTCCCAAAGTTATAGCGTAATAAAGATTGGACCCAATTTCAGCTTTTATTATTAATTAACGTTTTAAGCAGAAAATTAAGGTCCAATCTTTATTACGCTCTAACTTTGGGAAAAAATAATATTTTGATATGCTATAGGTGCTTTTTCGAAAGGATTTGAACGTAGCTTTCATTTAAAAACAGTTACAAGCGTCTAGCTATTAATGCTAAAGAATTATAAGCGTTTAAAAATCTAGTAACTTTTTTAGTGATTTTCTTTAATTGCCTGGAAATAGAGAAATATTGAGCGTTGGGGTCTATAACTCTGGCTTTTTCCATATTTTGACATCTGAAAACCTATCTCAAAGTTAGAGCAAAACCCGTGATCCGGAGGTGTGATACTCTCCTAGTGAGTTAGAAAAAGATTTTAAAGCTTGTAAAGATTGTTTATCTTCAGCTACTCTTTTGGTTCATCCTCGAATTGGTGTTCCTCTTGGACTTTTTACTGATGCTTCAAACTCTGCTATTGGAGGATGTCTTCAACAATTGGTTGATGATTCTTGGCAACCTCTTGCATTTTTTTCTAAAAAAATGACCAAAAAGCAGAGTGATTCACCAGCTTATTACCGAGAACTTCTTGCTATTTACGAATCGGTTCAACATTTTCGTCATTTTCTTGAAGGTCATCATTTTATGATTTTTACTGATCATAAGCCTTTAACTTATATCTTTCAACAAAAAAAGGATAAGTTACCACCTGTACAGAGAAATCAAGTTTTATTCATCTCCGAGTTTACAACGGATATTCAACATATCAGTGGAGCGGAGAACGTTGTTGCTGATACACTCTCTCGCATTGAAGCAATTTGCATGCCTTTGGATTACAAAAAGCTTGCTGAATTTCAAGATAATGATGATGAAATTAAAAACTATTTACAAGAGCCTACGTCACTTAAACTTAAAAAAGTTCAACTTCCAGGATCTGGAGTATTTGTATATTGTGACACATCAACTGGTAAATCAAGACCATTTCTATCAACTCCGTTTCGTCGACAAATTTTTGAACAGCTCAATAATCTCAGCCACCCTGGTGCCAATGCTACAGCTAAGCTTGTTAGCGATCGTTTTGTTTGGCCTTCAATTCAAAAAGATTGTCGAAGTTGGGCTCGTTCTTGTTTGGAGTGTCAAAGATCCAAGATTTCTCGACATGTAAAATCACCAATTGGCGTTTTTGATTTACCCTCACATCGGTTTTCACATATTCATGTAGATATTATTGGTCCTCTCCCTCTTGTAAATAATTTTAGATATTGTTTAACTGTGGTTGATCGCTTTACTCGTTGGCCTGAAGTTTTTCCATTAGAGTGCATTACTGCAGAATCTGTTATCCAAGCATTTCTCAGTTGCTGGATTTCTCGCTTTGGTTGTCCTCAGGTCGTGACATCTGATAGAGGTTCTCAATTCACCTCATTTTTATTCAGAGTTTTCAAAGATCATTTTGGTTTTAAACACCAGTTTACAACAAGCTGGCATCCTTCAGCCAATGGTCAAGTTGAATGTCTCCATCACCCTTTAAAAGCTGCTATTATGGCACACGCTGATATTGGCTGGGTGGAAGCTCTGCCACTTGTTTTATTGGGAATTCGTTCAGCTTTTAAAGTTGACATTCAAGCTTCATCAGCGGAGCTTGTTTACGGTGAACCTCTTCGGCTTCCTGGGGAAATGTTTGTATCTAACGCTCCAAATGCTGAGGATTTAACAAAGTTTCTCACATGTTTACGTGAGCATATGTCTCGTCTTCGACCAACACCAGCATCAGGACATTCTAGACCCGGAATTTTTGTTTTCAAGGAGCTTTCTTCTTGTACGTATGCATTTTTACGGGAAGGACCGGAGCGTAGATCTCTTCAACCACCTTATCGAGGACCTTATGAAGTCATTGATCGCGACAACAAGACCATCACGCTGAAGATTAACAACAAACCAAATAAGGTATCAATCGATCCTGTTAAACCTGCCTTTGTTTTTGAAGATCAAGAAAATTCTACACCATCATCTACCCAATCATCTTTACCAGATTCTAAGGTATTACCGTCATCGCCATCTGTACTTACATCATTGCCATCAAAACCAGAATATAAGACCCGTTCAGGTCGGAAAGTTCATTTCCCTAATAAACCTGGTTTTATTTACTCCTCAGGGGGTAATGTGGCGAACATATCGAACAGATGTTCGAAAGTTTGATTTATGAAGTTGGCGGCGCAGCTATATTCATGTTTATTTATTATTATTGATTATTTTATTGTTTTGTAGTCAGACTAATTTCTGACGTCCTTGTAAGTTGACACAAATAAAACTTAATGATTTTTATTATAAATAAAATCTTATTTTGTGTACATTTATTTACCTCAACGTTAAATCCCTCAAATCCTCCCTTTTTAAAAAACCCGTCATTATGGTTGCAATCTTGACCGCCATCTTGACCGCCACATTTCCCTTTATTCTTCCACATACTACTTGCATTTCTAGCCACGCAGATATTAATAACTAAATAAGAAATACAAAAAATGTCTCAAATACAAAAAGAACTTTTTTATTTTTCATCTAATTGAAATTTAATATAGCTTATTTTGTGCCTTTGAACATTTCAAAGGACTACTATTGTAGGGAAATATTTTGATTAACAAATTAATGAATAAAAAAGCACTTGATTGACCGTAGAGAAGAAACTATCAATTGTAAAAGAAAATTTTATAAGTAAACTTTGTAGGTATTTAAAAGACCAACAAAATTTATTTTAGTACAATTTGATTATCTCCATTTGTTTATTCGCAAATCGTGAAAAATCGCGAAAAATGGCCATTTTATCGATTGCTTATTACTTCGTTAAAAAAATAACTAGGGGTTTGATAATTAGTGAAAGTCAAGCTCTGATGATAGTGAATTCACAGTAAAAATTTCAAGTGAAAATATTCAATAGTTTTTACATAATTCAAATTGTTTATTAGAAATAGGCCATATTGGCTTGATTATTCCAAGCTGCTATGCATCGTACGAGGATGCATCAAAGTGATTTTGAAAGTTCAACATCTCTACTTTACTATACAATTGGTAGCTAATCGCTTTTTTAAAATTTAATTGTTTAAAATCGCGATATAAAAAAAAATCGTTTTTTTGCTAATTAACTCTTAATTTGCAATTAAACTATTTGTCGTAAATAAATGAGAGTAGGCTCATTGGATAGGTGGTATTTTTCCTCAAATTTTGAAAGGTTAAGTAACTCTATAAGTCCTCTAGGAGCCGAGATAATTTTTTTTTTTTTTTAAATTACCATGACTTTATTTATGCAAATTAAAAAACGCAAAAACAACGAAAAATCGCGTTAATAGTTGTAATGTTTGAAGAAAAATATTGCGGCACGTTGATTGTTCAGTTATATTATTTAATTAAATTTCAAAATTACCATGAAGATGGGAGTTGAAATCGGGAAAAGTAGAAAGCTATGTGACAACAAAATTGAGTCTAAAGGTTCAAAGTAATCTATGCGAGATACATAAAAATTTTCCCCATGGAAAATTTTTATGTATCTCGCAAACTAATGAACATAAAGTCTTCATTTTTTTTCAATTTGGGCTAGCTTTTGAAAATATAAACATTTACCATAGTCATTGCCCTCAAAAATTTATTTAACAAGTATAAATAAACAAAAAAAAATTTTTTTGCAACTTTTAATCAATTTTTAATAATATTTTTTCCTGTCCACATATCACTTAAAAAATGATTTTAGGCGCATTTTTGTTAATTATTCTAACAATTTTACTCAACTCCCATGAACTGTAACTTTGAACCTCACAATGATTCCGGAAACTATCCACTTAAAACTGATGCATGTATTTATTTTTTACATTCCTCATTAGCTTTCCTATAATTTTCAAAAATAGAAATTTATGTACCCGTTATTGAAGGGATATTGTGCAAAAAATAGTGTGCCCGTTTCTTTTCATTAATAATAAATTAATTATCAAATTATAAAAACGTGCTTTTACTTACAAGGAGAGTACCCGACCTTCGGGAAACGGATTTGACTAAAACTGCAGGATATGATTTTTTGATGAAAAAAAATGAACCCGTGTTTTTTCTTTTCTTTGAATAGGCCCCATAGACGGAAATATAGACATTTTTTCGAAAATATAATGAAAAGGAGCTTTTATAAGATCTTGAATAACCAAACAACTAAGAATCTCACAAAAAAATGTATAAAAAATAAAATAAAGAACAGATTAAATTCTTCAATTTGAGCTTTGTTGCATTTAAAAAGCTTGTGTGGTTCAAAAGTTACAGGCGATTAAAATATGCTAATGAAATAGCGTAAAAAATTGATATGTTACACGCTAAAAATATTAATAAATATGTAGTAATTTTCAATTAGGCACAACTTTTGAACCACACAAGCTTTTTTAATGCAACAAAGCTCAAATTAAAGAATTTAATCTGTACTTTATTTTATTTTCTACACATTTTTTTGTAAGAGTCTTAGTTGTTTGGTTATTCAAGATCTTATAAATGCTCCTTTTTATTATATTTTCGAAAAAATGCCTATATCTCGGTCTATGGAGCCTATTCAAAGAAAAGAAAAAACACGGGTTCATTTTTTATCATCAAAAAATCATATCCTGCAGTTTCAGCCAAATCCGTTTCCCGAAGGTCGGGTACTCTCCTTATTAGTGTTGCTTTTTATAAATTAATAAGGTGTAATATATTAAATTAATCGGAAAACAGTTAGTAGTATTTGAGTAATCTTATTCTTTTAACAAAAGAAACTTAAAAAAATTAGACAATATAACTGAACAATCAACGTGCCGCAATATTTTTTTTTTTAACATTACAACTATTAACGCGATTTTTCGTTGTTGCGTTTCTTCATTTGCATAAACAGTCATGGCGATTTAAAAAAAAAAAAAAATTATCTCGGCTCCTAGAGCACTTATAGAGTTGCTTAACCTCTCAAAATTTGAGGAAAAATACCACCTATCCAACGAGCCTACTCTCATTTATTTACGACAAATAGTTTAATTGCAAATTAAGAGTTAATTAGCAAAAAAACGATTTTTTTTTATATCGCGATTTTAAACAATTAAATTTTAAAAAAGCGATTAGCTACCAATTGTACAGTAAAGTAGAGATGTTGAACTTTCAAAATCACTTTGATGCATTTTCGTACAATGCATAGCGGCTTGGGAATAATCACGCCAATATGGCCGATTTCTAACAAACAATTTGAATTATGTAAAAACTATTGAATATTTTTACTTGAAATTTTCCCTGTGAATGCACTATTATCAGAGCTTAACTTTCACTAATTATCAAGCCCCTAGTTATTTTTTTAACGGAGTAATAAACAATAGATAAAATGGCCATTTTTCGCGATTTTTCGCGATTTGCAAATAAACAAATGAAGATAATCAAATCGTACCAAAATAAATTTTGTTGGTCTTTTAAATACCTACAAAGTTTACTTGAAAAATTTTTTTTTACAATCGATAGTTTTTTCTCTACGGTCAATGAAGTGCTTTTTTATTCATTAATTTGTTAATAAAAATATTTTCCTACAATAGGATTTTGGCTCATGCAACGGATTAATTTTCCTGATGATCTCCCCTACCTAAATTCGTTCGGAAATCCTGAGTTACAATTTCTTTAAAAAAGGGGCTAAAATATCGTAATTTGACTGGTCTATGTCTGCTGAAGTCATCTCTTATATAAGATATACTCCTATGCGTATGCTGGATGCATTTGCCGGTTGTTATATTGTTTTGTGGCAAATCAAACCTGTAAGCGTTCGTGAACCAGGCGATAAAATGATTGACTCTGCACTAGCTTTTGTGATTTCTTTCCTATCATGTGTAAAATTGAATACTTCGTTCTGTCGCATTTGAAATATTGTTTGTCATTCGTTAGTCAATTTTAAATTTGTTCTTGAAAAATTTTATCACATCTAGTCCATTTGTGACAAAGAAACTTTGACAATCTGTTTTGGTAAAATACAAACAAATTAAATTTAGCGAATATACTCTTTTTTTTACTGCATTATTTCTGTTTCTGTAGATTTCATTTATTTTTATTTGAAAAATTTTTTTTAGTAATATGACATTATTTTTGCTATTATTTTCCTTGCTTGAAAATTTATATTTACTTTTTTGATATACGTTAATATTTGTTGGTGTATACCTGAAAAGTGAATGATACGAAGTATAATAATAAAGATTTAAATATTTATTTGTGTTCTAAAATTCATTTCGACACTTGCATGACCACATCAGCAAATAATTACCATTTTAATTTGAATTCTCTTAAGATGTTTGATCTGAAAAATATTCATGTGGTTTATTCTTCAATATTTTGTAATTTTTTTTCAGATATATGTAGAAAGAGCATCAGAGGCATTAAAACAGTGCGTAGCCGTATGTTCGAAACATCGACGGCATACCTCTGCCATTCAAAACATTGGCAAAATAGTGAAGAAAACGAATTACGATTCCTACACTATCGGTAATAAACAATTTCCTCTTTTAATATACAATTTAACTATGCTTTTCTTATTTGTTATTTTATAACGAAAATATAATTCTTTCAAAAAGAATTAACTGTTTAATCTATATAACCCTACTATATAACCCTACTATATAACCCTACTATATAAATGTATAAGTATATCTTCTTATATTATACATACGTACGCCTCAAAATAAGGTCATCTTGCGTAATAATATAATTCTCAATAATAAAATTTTAGTTTTTAAAATATAATTTATCCTTTCCACAACACCCGTGAGATAGATAGCGAGGGTGAGCTTTTTTTAACATAGTATCCCCAATTTTTTATATATAAAATAAAATATTTTTTTTAAATAAATATAATATATTAAAAACTAATATTTTCAATAAATTATAATTAGAAAAAAATTCATAAAATATTTGAAAACTAGGCCTAATCCATAAAACTAAAATTTACAAAACGAATTTTTAAACACCATCGTATAGACTGCGGCCATGGTGTGCACGCCGTATTGCGCTTCATCCGGGAGCGCTTCTATTCCTTTCCTTAGTTTTTAATATTAACATATAGAAAATTACGAAATGAGTACTCACAAGGAGAGTGTTTGACTTGTGGGTCACCGATTTTGCTCAAATTTCGGAAAAGTTTCCTGGGTGCAGAAATATGAAGAAAGCCAAAATTTTAGAGGTCGACGCTCAATATTTCTCTAGTTACAAGCAATTTAAGATAATCAGTAAAAAAAGTTACTAGATTTTTAAACGCATATAGTTCCTTAGCATCGATAGCTAGAAGCTTGAAACTTTTTTTAAATGAAAACTAAACTCAAATTCTTTCGAAATAGTTGTTATAGCATCTCAAAATATTATTTTTTTTCATAGATAGAGCGTAATAAAGATTGGACCTGAATTTTCTGTTCAAAACATTAATTGATGCGTCTCACAACAAAAATGGCTAAGTCTATTTTTTTCAAAAATTGAGGTATTAAGTAATTTATATTTTTTAGCTTATTTCCTACTTTATTTAATTATAAAATTGTTAAAAATTTGATTTTTCAGTTTTTGTTTTGTATGTTGAAAAACTGCTGCAAATCAAAAAAGCGTCAAGTCCATTGAACTTACTTATCAAAAATGGTCAAGTCGAATTTTAATTTTGAAAATAGAGTATATGTGTATTTTTATAAATATATACACGCACATACTTACACATACACATAATACGGTTACAAATACACACTCGTAAGCATACGCAACAATAATAATTATTATTATTTTGTTGAAAATTCATAACATTTTTATATTGTTATAATTATGTTAATATTATGTTCATAAATGGTTTACTTAATTTCCTTGTATAAAAAAATATATTGATGAAAAATAAAAAAAAAACAATTTTGGTTAAATTCTAAAGACTTTTTTTTAATTTTATGATTAAATATAGTAGAAAATAGGATAAAAAATATAAATGACTTAATAATTCAATTTTCGAAAAAAATGGACTCACAAGGAGCTTTTTTCATTTCGTCTGTCAAGAATAAGCGAGCGGCATCACTCTGAAGTTGCTCCGCCATTCTGTGCTTATGTTTTGTTGGTTGCAGCGCTACGGCTCAACAGCGGTCATCGCCTTGATTACACAAAGCTGCGAGTTGAAAGCTAGCTTTCGCACATAGAGCCACGCTCCGTTACTAAGATCGATATATAGATATTTTGTACTTATTATTAAAAAATAAGTCCGAAGAGATGGCATGAAAGGTTTTCAGAAGCAGCTGAAAAACTGAATCTAGATTCTCATGACTCTGAACCATGCCTCTTTACATGGCATGAAAACAATAAGCTCTTAATATTGTTATTATATGTGGATGATATGCTGATAGCTAGCAATGATGAAAACAAGTTAGACGATATTAAACAGAAACTTATGTTGGAATTCGAAATGTCTGACTTAGGAGAACCAAAGAACTTCTTAGGTATAGAAATTGAAAGAGATAGACAAAATCATACTATAACACTTAAGTTGGAAGGTTACATCAATAATCTACTTAAACGTTTTGGATATAGTGAAATGCATCCGCAAAGAACACCAATGGTAACAAGTCAAGTGGCAAATAGAGAACAACGTGAAAGAGAAGAAACAGAAAATCAAGTAAATGATGTCTCAAATAAGATAAATGGACCTTACAGAGAAATAATTGGTTCTCTTCTCTATCTTGCAAATACTGTACGCCCAGATATATCATATACTGTAAATGTATTGAGCAGACATCAAAACAATCCAACTGAAGAAGAATGGAAAATGGTAAAACGTTTATGCAGATACTTGAAATATTCTAAAAGTCTAGGACTAAAGTTTGAAGGAAAGCTGGAAAACATGCAAGGATACTCAGATGCAAGTTTTGCTGATTGCAAAGGATCATTGACAACGAGTGGTTTTGTTATTAAATTGTACGGTGATACAATAGCCTGGAAAACACATAAACAGTCTTACGTAGCTCTCTCAACATGTCAAGCTGAGTATGTTGCGATGAGCGAAGCATGTCAGGAGATGGTATCATTGAAAAATTCATTAAGTCTGATATTGAAATGTTCCTTTACACCTATGACTCTGTGGTGCGATAATAAAGCTGCAGAAGCCAGTTCACAAGTTAGTTATACAAATAAACTTAGACATATGACAGAAGTTCGAGAACATTACGTTCGTGAATGCGTTGCCAGAAATCTAATAACAATAAGATGGATTGCTTCTAAACAAAAAATTGCTGATATATTCACTAAGGCCCTACCCTTTGAATTACATAATAGCTTGACTTCATCACTAATGAATAATAAATTAAAATTGTAAATTTTTCTTTCTTTACAGATCCTAAATAAAGTTTTCAGCTGGAAATGAAGTGAGTCAACTCAGAGAGATTTGCTCGGGAGGGAGTGTCAAGAATAAGCGAGCGGCATCACTCTGAAGTTGCTCCGCCATTCTGTGCTTATGTTTTGTTGGTTGCAGCGCTACGGCTCAACAGCGGTCATCGCCTTGATTACACAAAGCTGCGAGTTGAAAGCTAGCTTTCGCACATAGAGCCACGCTCCGTTACTAAGATCGATATATAGATATTTTGTACTTATTATTAAAAAATTGTTCTCTTTAATAAATATATTTCAACATCGTCGAATAGGCCTTCTAGGCAAGAATATAGACATTTTTTCAAAAATATGGTAAATAAGAGCCTTTACAAAAACTTGAATAACCAAAGAACTAAGACTTTTACAAAAAAATGCATAAAAGATAAAATGAAGCACGAATTAAAAGCTTTAATTTGAACTTTATTACATTAAAAACGCTTCTGTTGTTCAAGAGTAATTCTTAATTAAATATTAACACATATTTTTAGCATATAAAATATGATCAATTTTTTATGTTATTTCATTAGCATATTTTAATTGCTCGTAACTTTTCAACCATAAAAGTTTTTTCAATGCAATAAAGCTTATATTAAAGCATTCAATTCGTGCTTTATTTAATCTTTCATGTATTTATTTTTAAGAATCTTAGATCTTTGGTTATTCAAGTTTTTATAAAGGCTCCTTATTCACCATACTTTCGAAAAAATGTCTATATCCCTGTTTAGGGGGTCTATTCGACAAAAAGAAAAAATACGGGTTCATTTTTTTTTATTAAAAAATCATATCCCGAAGTTTTAGCTAAATACGTTTCCCAGAGGTGGGGTGTTCTCCTTGTTAGCCATTTTTGTTGTAAGACGCTTTGGCATTATGTTATATTATTTGACAAATCTATGAATTGCAAATCTAAAAGTCCGGTTAACATTTTTAAATCAAAAATGACTGAGTCCTGATTTCGTATCAAAATTAGTCAAGTCCTTCAAATTTTTTTTAAAACTAGCCAAGTCATTTTTCATGAATTATTAAATTGATTTGATTTTTAGTGATTACTAAAATTCAAGTAAACTTATTAGAGACTTTTTTTTCCACTAATAAGGAAAGAAGCATTTCATTTGGGTCTCAGATTTTCTTTTAACTTTAGGACTTTTTTTTTACATGAAATCATGAACGATTCTGTGTCTATTCGATCCAACAATTTTTTTCAAGTTACGAGCAAGTTTGTCTGAATTTAAGAAAAATTACTTAATTAAAATTACTAAAAATCACTATTCTTTAGAATTTATATAATTTTTAGTACTCTTTTGCTGCTCAAAAAGCATAAGCTTGGTAATAATTATTATATCTGAATTCTGTAGATAACAAATCAAAGCTTATTTTCTCTATTTTCATTTTAGTTATTGCAAAGAGATCACTAAAATTTTCTTTCACAGTTGTCAAGAGTATAAAAAATGTTAAATTTTTTTTTTTAAACAAGGAGAATTCGATTCAATTGTTAATTCTTTACTGCAAAATTAATTATTCATTAATAAGTTAAAATCAGTTAGTATTATTTGTATGTTACGTCACGACGTATCTTTTATTTCAAAATTTATTATTTCAAAATATGTAGTTATTGATCAATCAGCTAATGTAACTTAGCAAGCATATTGTAAAATTAAGTCATTTTTTAAGAAACAAATAAAAGTACAATGCGATTCACGAAATCAACAAAGCAAGAACAATGCGAAGGCTACATGAACCAGATTTACGACATTAGGCATATCATTCAATACGAGTCAAAATGCATTATAATCATTGCTCCATCGGTTGACATCAATTCAAAATTCAAATTTAAAAACAATTATTCTTGAATGAAAGCAGGGATCATCAATATAAAAAGACAGATCAAATCAAGATCAAGGAGCATTTTAGACGCACTTTTTACGAGCGCTTTTACAAAGCACTTCTACAGAGAAATTACTGCACTTTCCAATAAGCACTTCCAAAGCTACAATCATTACAACTATACTTCTCGCACTTTAAAATTATACAATCATTCGCGCAATATATTAAATCGCACTATAAAATTTATGTGTCAATTATATTCAGTTTATTATAAAAAAAATATCAAATAAAATCTCTTGTAAGATCCACACACATTTATACACACGTAAAAGCGCTTAGGAGCAGGGGCGTAGCCGAAAAGCACCGATCGCAAATTTATATACACGCGTGGCTACACCCACCGCGAGCACTTATACATGCATCAATTAACGTCTGTACAGACATACATGTAAAGCGATGTCAATGTATTACACACTTACATTCCCACTCCGCAGCGGCGGACTAGGAACGTAGCGTTGCCGGCTAAAATCCAAGCTATTGTGCTAAGCTTGTTTGTACAGAAAATTCACTCTTGTGCCTGATACTGCCTACTAAAGTCTTCTTAAATTTAACTAAGAGTCAAAATGTGTTTCTTTTTTACAAGCAGGTAAGAAGGCTGTGAAACAGATCGGCATACGTTCGATCTGCGTACCCGTTAAATTGCTTGTAACAAAATTGCAATTTCTATTGCTCGCAATCGCGGTAAAGTTTATCTTAAAAGTTTAGAGTTTGTAATTGGTACTAAACTTGATTAAACAAATTTGTAATTTATTATACTTACAAATACATACAAATTAAATAATTATTTTCTCCGCGATTGTAAGTGGATTTCGTTGTCTTAGAACCGAGAAGGTTGTTTAAAAATCTAAAATATTAAAACGTTATAACGCAGGCATTAAGAGGCAATAGAGGTCCTTGTCCTAAATCCACTTCCTTTATTTTGTCTTTTTCAGGTTCTAATAAAAAGCATAAGGCCCCGAAACGGCATGGCATGGCGCCTTGGCCGTGTACGGGTTAGCTCTCTCTTTTTCACACTATAAACACACACTTATACATTACACATGAAATCAAACATATGTAACGTGTGATTGTGGCCGCGTAGATAAAAAATTTTTAATAAAAACTTGTAGTGGATTCACCACTAAATTAGTTACACCAAAGTCCAAAATTACACGTCATTTTGTTTAAAATAAAAAAGCAAATAGTATTATTCAAGTTCGTTTATATACGCGTAAGGGTTATAAATATCGTTATTTTGATAGATAAAAGAAGCGACATTTATTCTCATAAATCGAAATTTAACAGAGGTAGTCTTGACATATTTATTATAACATTGAGCAACCTTAATGTTAAGACAAACGTTTTGACAAAAGTCGAAATACCATTACGAATCTTCTCTTAAATTGAATATTATTAAAGTTTGAATTAAGTAAATTTAATTTTAACAGTATTCATCGCGTAACGAAACATTGGTGCAATTAATTCCAATGCTAATTACAAGTTTTGTATTATTAAAGTTGTTATGAAATTGTGCTATAACACATTGTACATATTATAAGAATCTTGAAACAGAGAGAGATAAAGCTTGGGGGTATCTATGTGATTCCATCATTTGACTCTTATTGCTCGAATCAAAGAAAAATAATATTCTATTTATATACACGAAGACACAATAATATTGTGTATTTTGATACTATATTAATGTAACATTTGTATGATTGAAGTTAAATGTATGTAATACCTTGATTTAATTAAAATAGAGTTTAATGGAATTATGTGATTCAACGTTTATTAAAATCATTAAATTAAAAATGTACATAAATAAAATATAAAATAAGACTCCAACAAATGTTATAATAATTAGTGGAAACTTATTAGCTGATTTTTACAATTATATAACGTGGAATCTTACATTGGCGCCCTCCGGTTGAATGTATCTAACATTCTGAAAGAAACTGACATCATGTGCGAAACAAAACGAAAAATTAAATATGTTTAAATTTTCGGAAAAAATAGTACATTATTAAACATATGTGTAAAGGCTTTATTTACGAAACGAGAAGTTTATCGCCCGAGCTGGAGGCGAGGGCTGTAACGAGTTTCGTAAAAAAGTCTTTACACATCAATTTCATGATATATTTTCTCGCTTAAGAGCCGAAAAAGAAAAAATAAATTGTGATTTTGAGGTTAGAATGCTAGAAAAGTAATTTCAAGTATGATAATCATTAAAATTGTGCTTAATATGTTTTTTAGATTTAAGTATTTACAAATGATACATGATAACATGTATCACATAATCGAATATATTAAAAAATAAAGAAAAAAATAATAAATTAAGGCTACAAACACGTTTATAAAGTAGCGAAACTTATAAAGTTATTGAGATTATAAAAATAGTATATTATATACAATATTTTAAAGGATAAATAGCGTAAAATTTATAAACGTGGTCTTAATTAAATTTAAAATGAAAAAAAAAAAGATTTCGTTATAAATAAATTAAAAGTATGTGATTTCATTGAGTAATCAATAATGAAATCAAATAATTCAAATTAAAAAAAAAATAAATTAACAAAAAAAGTTAAAAAATTATTAGAGAAAAATGCAAAAGATAATATCAAAAAAGAATATTAGATAGAATATTAGAATATAAGAAAAAATTTGCCGAATTCTTACAAGAGATAAATAACATTATTAATACTCAAGATAAAAAGGTAGATTCTTCTTTAATCAAAATAACAAAAAATGAAGATAACATAGAATCGATGAAAAAAATTAGATAATTGACAGAGAATCAAGTAATATTAATGAATAGATTAAACAAAGTAAGACATAGATTTAATCATAATATGCCAGATTTTATTAATAATTTGAGAGAAATTGAAGCAAATATAAAGTTATTGGAAAAATGACTACTATTGTATTAAAGTGAAGAATTAAGACTTTTTTTTCTTACGTAAATATCTTTTGCATTATCGTCACATACATACGTACACATACACACGTGCAGCATTTACATGTACACACACACACACAAACATACATACACATATACACTTATCCAAACACATACACATACTCATACACACACAAATCCACAATATCCATCTCTCCAACTCTGTCTCTGTCTCTCTGTCTCTCTGTCTCTGTCTGTCTCTGTCTCTTTGTATCTTTCCCTCTGTCTCTGTCTCTCTGTCACTGTCTCTCTGTCTCTGTCTCTCTGTCACTGTCTCTCTGTCTCTGTCTCTCTGTCTTGTCTCTCTGTCTCTCTGTCTGTGTCTCTCTGCCTCTGTCTATCTCCCTCTGTCACTCTGTCTCTGTCTCTCTGTCTCTCTGCTCTCTGCTCTCTGTCTCTCTGTCTCTGTCTCTCTGTCTCTGTCTCTCTGTCTCTGTCTCTCTGTCTCTGTCTCTCTGTCTCTGCCTCTGTCTCTGTCTCTCTGTCTCTCTCTCTGTCTCTGTCTCTCTGTCTCTGTCTCTCTGTCTCTGTCTCTCTGTCTCTGTCTCTCTGTCTCTGTCTCTCTCTCTGTCTCTCTGTCTCTGTCTCTGTCTCTCTCTCTCTCTGTCTCTGTCCTCTGTCTCTTTCTCTCTGTCTCTGTCTCTCTGTCTCTTTCTCTCTGTCTCTCTCTCTGTCTTTGTCCCTCTGTCTCTGTCCATCTGTCTCTGTCTTTCTCTCTGTATCTCTGCCTTTTTCTCTCTGTCTCTGCCTTTTTTGTCTCTCTGTCTATCTGCCTCTGTCCCTATGTCTCTCTGTCAGGCTTTTGCTGATCTTGAGAGGCGTTACCAGGCTTTTTCTGATCGTCTAGATGAGCATATTTCTTCGTGTTCTACGGCTGCTTCCTCTATTTTGCACGATTCCTACGAAGTGCTCTTCACAGGGATTCCTCTTTCTGTAACCCTCAGCAATGAAGAAATTGTCAAAGTAATCTTGGGGGCTCTTGGGCTTGGTAATAAGGAGACTCTTTTTTTGAATACTCGTGAGTGGCTTCCCCCTTTGCCTATTGAGATTGAACAACTTGGTAGTTCGCAACTTAGAAATTTTCGCTCATTTGTGGGCGAATTCAGTTCTGATGCGGTTCGAGATTGTATCATTGAGGCATCGCTTGAACTACAAAATTTCTCTGTTTCAAGATTGTTCAATGTCGAAGGTAATAGCAAAGTTTTCGTCCGGCCAATTTGGCCAAAGCCAGTTTACTTACTTCTTAAAAAAGCTTTGGCTGTCTACAAAGATCTTAACTACCTTCGACCTGTTGTTCGTAATCTTGTTGTCTGTATGCGTCTTACCAGAGACTCCGTCTTGGTACCTATAACTAATGAGGCTCAATTGGCAACCTTAAAGCCTTTAGCTAAAAAATAGGGACTTCTTGGCTCCCTTGCAATGAGCAAAAGCTCGCACTCTAATGTTTTAACCAGTTTTATCTCAGATGATTCGTTTTTTCTAAATTCAAATTTTAATCTTACTTCAAACTCCGTTTCTCCCATTGAAACTCCAAAGATCAAAGGGACTGAGTTTTTCCAGGGTATTAAAATCGCTCATGCTAATGTCAATCGGTTAAAAACTCATTTTTCTATTGTTGAATCTTTTATAACAGATAATATGATCGATATTTTTGCAGTCACTAAAACGTTCCTGACTGAACTTGATGACAGTTCAATTATTTCTGTTGATCACTACAATTTTTATAGGTTGGACAGAGTGGGCAAAGTCGGTGGAGGTGGTTTTTATACACGTGACTTCCTAAGAGTTAACATCTTATCCCATTCTGATCCTTTATTCAACAACACTGCTGAATTCATTATTGCTGAAATCTCGATTGATTTTGAAAAACTTCTTTTTGCAGTCGTATACTTTCGGCCTAAGGCCCTTTTTCCAGATGAATTCTTTGAATCTCTCTCTAATATGCTTCCTTCATACAAAAATGTAGTTATAACAGGAGATTTTAATATTAATCTTATGAACAGCAATTATACTGCTGATACTTTTCGCTCTACTGTTGATTCTTTTGCTCTTTTCCTTGTTCCGTCTGAGCCCACACATCATACTCTTACTGCAGAGTATTCCTCTCACACATGGATTGACTTATTCATTATTAACGACGAAAGTTCATTGCAGTCTTATAATAAGTCATCTGCTCCATTCATTGCGGGTCATGACGTCATTAGTATATCATTCAGAGCATTAATACCTCAGAATACAAGTAAAAATTTTTTGTTTAGAGACTTCAAAAATTTAAACTGTGATATCCTAAATAATCTGGTTTCACGAAATCTCTCAATTAATTCGCAAAGGAGCCATAGTCTTTCTGACTGTAACTCCAACTCTTCTCATATTGATAAACTAGCTTCTAGGTTGTCTTCTGTCCTTGTTTCGTCTTTTGATATATGTTCTCCACTTAAATCTTGTCAGCTTAATATTAGGAAGGAACCTTGGGTTTCTGCTGATATTCGTAAAAAGATGC